>CM069452.1:930598-1218516 GCA_035610835.1 Ophiura sarsii | reverse complement strand
CCACTGAGGAAGACAACAGACAAGTTGTTGAAACCCGTATGGAAAAATAGTAAGTTTCCATTCTGGAATTTTTCTATGAAAAATTCATAATCTTCGTTTGAATTCCTGATGAAACTATTTCATGATGCACTATACATGTTTCAGTTTCCTGTTTTCTGATTGGTTTGTAACTACTAAGAGTGATGAATATTTGCACACTCATCTGCAGCTTAAACATAAAATTTGAAGAAGAAAAAAAATCAAATTAATAATAAAATCTTCCTTCAAATTTGCATTAAAAAATAAATACACTTAGGCCTTTTAAAAAACCCTGTTTGATTGGCCTAACATGACAAAAACAAATAGGGTAGGTCGATCGGGATTTTTTTGTTTTTGAAATCACCTGCTTTGGGGACTCAAAATAGCCGAAAATGAAAGCAAACAGTCAGTTTTTTTTTTTTTTTAATTATTTTTTCCTCCCTCAAAATAATAAAAAATATTCAGGGTCGGGATGTATTTAGGGTCGGTCGGGTTAGGCCAATCAAACTTCTTTTTTTTTAGGCCTTACATAACATAGCCAAATGGACAAAATACAAATAAAGAGCTTTGATTGCTATGGTAAATCCTGCATCCATCTGTCACCATAATCTCTTAGGTTCCATTTTTAAAATTGTCTCAAAAATTAATTTGTTTTTACAGAGATATGCGGGAAATTAATATCATGCTGCATGAAGTGGACCAAAATGAACTACTACCTAGGCAGAAAGCAACAGCGGGTAAGAATTTATGTAAAGCAAGATTATCTCCTTTTATATCATGATAGGTCTGCTTCCAACCATGTGATAGTTTTTACTATCATTATGGCTGGAAAAGAATGATGTGATATCATGATATAAAACAAATATTGAATGCCTTTTGTTTGTGTAATAGTAAAACTATATCACTCGGTCCAATTTGGATTATTCCATTACACTCGGCTTCGCCTCACGCAATGGAAAAATCCAAATTTGACCTTGTTATATAGTTTGTATTATTACACGCTCATAAATATTCATTGGCCAATTCCTATCACAAGTACTATTTCCCTAGGGAAATAGTTTTGACTAAATAGTTTTGACTATTTCCCTACAACCTATGCACCCCAGAGTCACAGTGAGGTGTAATAAAACAAATACTACATGGTATGATCGGGGCAATAGGGCACACTATTTTCCCTCGGTACTGACTACGGGCCTATCAATCCTCACTCTTCGGGTTCGGGGTAATAGGCCCGTAGCCAGTACCTCGGGAAAATAGTTTGCTCTATTTCCTCTCTACCATGTAGTATTTGTATACTATCACACGCTCAGGCATTCAATATTTGTATAATATATGCTGACCAGTGGCTAGGTCCCTGTGGGAGCTACTTAGTTGATATGAGGTCATGGGGATGTGTCCAAATGAACTACTACTACCTAGGCAACAGTAGGTAATAAGGTGTTTAGGCCTTTATTTTGTCCATTGGATAGGCAAATCAAGATCATCTCCTTCAGTGGCGTAACCAGAGGGGGGGGGGGGCAAGGGGGCAGGGGGTTCACCCCCACCCCCAATATTAGAGTCATGTGGGTTGAGACTTGCCACTGTCGGTCGAGATTGGCACTGTCAGTTTTTGAATAACTGCTTTTTCCAAGTGGTTTTGGTAAAAACACGTCCTAACCACCCAACCCCCCCCCCCCCCATTTTTTTAAATGGACTTTCTGTAAAGTCCTAGCGGTTCGCTTTCATTTTTCGCCCCCTTCCCCCATATGAAAAACATGAATACGGCACTGTCTCCTTCGATGGGTTGACCAGTGGCAAGCTCCCGGGGGGGGGGGGGTGGGGGGGGGGTGGGGGGGAGGGCGGGCGGGGTGTACTTAATGAGATATGAGGTCATAGGGATGTGCCGCCAAATGGGGTCCCTTTTTCACCCGTCTGATAAATTGATTAATTATCCCTTTTCTGGTAAAACCTATGAGGGGTATTACAGAATTATTCCAATTAATGGATCTTTTAATTTTGCCATTTTCCCCAAAGAATTGAGCAATATTGGAAATCCGGACATTTTAATATCATGAAATGTCCTGTATCCTGTTTTTCAAAAATCTGTCAAAAATGTGAGGACATTATGGGCCATAGTCTCGTACGTATTTACTAACGGTTCTATGAACTAAACATGCGTTTAACTTCGACTTTGATCACATCATTTAACTAAACGCAATTCTCAAAAATGTGTTTAACTTAAACTCATTAAATGGTCTAACTTAAAACATGGGTATAATGGGGTTGTTAAACGAGCGTTTAACTAAACTCATGCACCAATTGTATGGCTTGGATGGAATGATTACTCAACAGTGCCCAGTGCAAGCTGAGTACAGATCTTAAAATGCATGTGTATTTGGGGAATTCGGTCGACATCTATTGTAACCCATTTGGGCCATTGAATACCTGTATACAGTGAACGCACGACCAATATGGGGACGATATTCGTAGAGTTTAAAAGTGGGTTTTGTTAAATACTTTAAAGATAAATTCGCGTTAATTTAGACACAAGTTTGGTTAGTCACTGTTTTAAGCTTAAACCATGTTTAGTATGAGAATATGGCCATTGATGTCTGGGACCTAATATGAATATCAAATGAACATATAGGCACTACGATCAGTCACACATGATTTTTTTAAATATAAATTGGTTCAATAGATAAGGTATGTAGGAACCTTCAATTGTAATAATTCATGGAAAAGGATTGAATGATGGCGCTTTTAGATAGAAATTCAGTTGAAGCGATTGATTTTGTGAGTGGTGCTGATAATTACCAAATCGTGAAATTTTACATGACAGATGGCGAATTAAGGTAAACGGTTTCAGATTTTCATATATGCTAAGTATTACGTAGGAGCAAAAAACCTGCCCTTTACAAACAAATTCATATTTTTTCTTCTTTCAGATGACAATTCGGTGATAATGACAGAAATAAAACGCCAGAAACAGCCTCATAAAGTTGCGCAAACGCCTCATCTGTTGCTGTCGGCCGAAACATGTAGATTAGCTATACAAGATACAAATGTAACATAAGCAAGACAACATTTTTGTATTCCGCCCAAGTAACCATACCCTTAGTGATATATGTGTGTATATATATGATATATAATGTAAAAAATGATATTTGGTATGATGAATGTACAGTGATAATTCAATACAGAGTATTCCATGAATTGCCATTTCATGAAGATTCGAGGGTTGAGTGCAACAAGGGTATATATCTGCAATAGCTGCAATGTGTTATCATGTGTGGTAACCAATAGCAAACCTTGATATAAACTATAAGTAACATAGGGCAGCTATAGCAGATAGGATATTTTATCAGTTACATATTAGTTATGTGAAAAGGCAATATCTACAATAGCTGCCCTTGTGACAGACATCACATCTCACAAATCGCAGCCATTGTAGATAGGCCTTTGTTGCATGATCCTGATCCAAAATGTTGGGGAGGCACGACTGAAGGCAATAGATACGTGTGTGACTATTTGTTTTATTTTGGGGGGAGGGCATGGGGGGGGGGGGGGGGGGGGGGGGGGGCAGGGGGCATGTGGGCTAAAATGGATTTGAGTAACATAGAGAAGTGAATTCCTGTAAAAGTGGTTAATTTTTGCGCGATTAATATGTCACGCTTTGCAGATTTTGAACTGTTTTGCATGTTTTTAAATTCAATTTATAGTTTCATCACATAGACCTATACGCAAAAGAAATATATTTGTGTCGTCATTATTTTTGAGGTAGCTGATTCGAGCTCCAAAATGTCCACTTTTACAGTAATATATACTTGATCCCACTGGACATATACAGGCATGAGAATGGAGTTTTTGAAAGTAGCAGGAAAATTGTGAAAATTTCTGAAAGAGCGTGTGAAATTGGGCAAAAAAGGCAAAAAACAGCTGAAATAAATATAAAACGGCGTAAATTTTGACTAAAACAGGAATTCCTGCTTTTTCCTGAAGATTCTCATGCCTGCATATAAACATGATGTCAGGGTGTATTAGGTAGGGTCGGTCGGTTGGGTGTCTTTTGTTTCTTTTTTAAAAAATCAGGATTTTTGGTGAATGTTCAACATTTTTGAAATTTTCAAGAATTTTCAAAAAATCTCAAACATTTGTGAAAAAATTGAAAAAATCAAAAAAACATTTTCCACAAAATAATTAACTCACATTTTTCTAAAAATAAATATATCTTTTTGCACATTTGAGGAAAAAAAATGGATCGGTTGGGCTCAACAGTGTTTTTATTGCGTGGCCTTAGGGGCATGATTTCAATGTGCTTGGTGTATGTAACCTGGCAATGAGACATGAGAGTTATCTTTCACTGAAATACAAAGTTGTATCACATGTTCTTCAGAGGAGATAAAATATAGATGATTAGTGAACTCTCTTTACCATTTGTTCAGTATCAAAAAGTTAAGACTCTTTACATTACAAAGTGACGTGTTATAACGTAGACGACGTCATTAAACTCAAAGTATAAAATGCAATGAGCATTTGCGGGTGATATTTCTGATGCACGGTTCCATCACTAGATGTGTGCACAGGGGGATTTGCTTTTGACCGTGAGTAAACACAAGCCTTACAATTTTAGCCACTTTGGAACTGAACAAACTATAGTACATGGAGGTATGAGCATTACTATAATTCATTTCCCTTCCTTGAGACAATGACATCAATGTATCATTGACTGGTGCTTATATTTACTCACTAATGTGGTACATGATGAGGTGACATCACTACCTGAAGGAAGCATTATGGACCATTGTAATTCATGCAAGGCAGGTCAGGAAAAAGTAGGTACACAAAACCCATGGGAGGAGTCTGATGATTTATGGGACCACTCTGTACTGAGATTATTTGCCAAAGATATGTATGATTGAACTTTGTAAAAAAATGAACTATGGGACCAAATGTACAGGTTATCTTTAAGATTGAATATAATAATGTAATATAACTTGCGCAATGTTTAATACTATATCGTCTTAAATCATGCATGGTATATATCATTGAAGAACTTCATTCGCAAAATAAGATGTATCCATTTTCTCAATTTTAGACACACGTACCTGACCAATATTACCACAGAAAATAATATGCGCTATTTTCAAAAGTTGATTAAAGGTGCGTTCATACTCGCATCATTGCTTATCGGTCGACGTCGACGGACAAAAGTTAACAGTGCTTCAACTCGCGCACCGATAACCGCCGACGTCGGCCGATGCGCAACGACGTGAGTATGAACGCACCTTTAGGTGTGAATTAAAGCTAGCACTATGTTGGTCACATAATCTAAAATAGTTAGAGATAGTGTATATTGCAGTTTGCGATGAAACTCTTTAATAAATAATTAACTCATTTCAGATTATTGTATTGTATTTTGCAACTCAGTGCTGGATCAGTGAAAATGTAATATACTATTTTGTAATCTGAACACTACTCGCAAGCGTTAATGTGTAATAGGTAGCTATATATCTAACTTGGCTTGCCGTGAATTGTTCTGGGGGTGCCACTCTTCATTAAAAGAGGTATCATGCAGAACCACTTTGTAATATGAAAATATGCAAAATTAGAAAAGAGATAAACCTTGTTCAGGGCTGGAACTTCAGATTTTTTTCAATCAGCCAGTGGGCAGGTAACTTACACAAAATACCTGCCCAACAGAAATTCCACCAGCCAGTGTAACACACTACACTGTGAGTATGAAAATGTTTACCCGCCAGTCGGGCAGGAACTTTTGTATCTTCACCCGCTCGACACAAAAGTTACCCACTATGGGCAGGCGGCGGGTGCTATTTCCAGGCCTGACATTGTTTATCAGTTGCTATGTATACATTATAAACCGCTCTCAAAACAATTTGTTGGATATTTTTAAAGATTTTTTCAATTGCCTGTATATCGTGATATGTTCATAATGTGTCACACAACAATGGAATAAAGCTGATATGTTCATCTTTCCAATGATTCCAAATTTGTAGCAATGACTTGTTTTAGTGTTCTGCCACTTGTTAGAGAATGTGGGGAGGTCTCAGTCTGAACAGGGGCGTAACCCCCCCCCCCCCCCACCCGAAGGCTTGCCCCCCCCCCCCCCCCCCCCACCCAAATGAAATGACAAACTCTATGTATATAAAAAAAATAAAAAAATGGTTATGACCCCCTGATCACAGGCCCATCCCATCTCAGATTGAGGGTCACCACATTCTGAAGCAAGTGGCCGAACACTGAAACAAGTGATTGCTTCAAATGTGGTATCATTGGAAAGAGGAACACATCAGTTTTCCATTGACATATAACTCAATGTAAACACATCACAGAATACCTGAAACAGTGCTGATTGACAAAATATTCCAAACTTTTTTTAAGGAGTTTATTTTAAGTAGGTGGAGATGCATAGTGAATAATGAGAGTGGCACCCCCAGGGTAAAATGACCATTACAAGCATTTAATTGTCTTAAAGTGTAAACGTATGTATAATGCGATGTGAAAGATCAAATTCTATTCATATGTAATACTATAGTTCAGTCAGTTCCAAATTGGCGAAACCTGTTTACAGCAGCGAATCAATTTAGAAGAGCGTCGCGCGCAACATGCTCGCATGGTGCAATACGGCACGCAATATCGCTGTGTCATTGTATGCATGACGCTTGTGTATGCCAAAATCTCGCTTATTCGCTTGGATTACTTTGCGCGCGGATAGATAAAAAACAAATATTTCTCGCCAATTTGGAACTGTTTGAACTACAGCATGTTATCCTTGGCATACTGCATTTCTTTATAGGTAAAGTAGAAACATCATTATTTCTGTAGGGTATCAGGATCCGGGGGGGGGGGGGGGGTACTCACCCAAGACGGTATATGGGGGTGTGCCGCTCTAATGGGTAGCTTTTTGGGCACAAAATCCCTAAACATGGGGTATGATTTTGTGCTGGAAATCCCTAATAATGGGGTCACTTTTTACAAATGGGTCTATTTTCCCAATAATTTGCAAAAATTTGGTCTTAAATGAAGCAAAACCCCTAAAAATGGGTACCGATTTTTCCAAAATCACCCCTAAAAATGGGTATGGGTTTTGAATCTCCAGCGGCACACCCCCGACCAAACCAAATCCCCCCCCCCCCGGATCAGGATATCTAGGGCAAAACTATAACCATTATAACTGGTAAGCTGCTTTTAGGCAGAAAGGTCGGTGCTATCACAGGTGAACAATTTACCGGATACATTCCATAAAGTTATTTAAGCGATTGGATAATACACAGCATATGGCATATTGCAAAGGGATTCAATACTCAACAGTGTTGTGACCAAGCTGTTAAACTTTGGGTCACAAGTCAAGTTAAGTCGCTGGCAAAGATGACCGATCCTACTGACACCTTTAAATTCATTATGTTCCCATCCCGTAACACTTTTGGACCAGTGATTTTGACATTTTACCGGTAATAAATCGTCTAAGATTTTGTCAACCGCTGACTATGTGACCCATTTTCAGGGTTATGAAGGTTAGTTTATGCCCTTGGGGCATAATTATGTCCTTTGCAGTCATGCAATTGGACCTCATAGTGGGAAATAGACACATCCTTAGATTATTTATTACCGGCGAAATGTAAAATCACTGGTCCAAAAGTGTTAAGGGAGTGGGAACATAATGAGCGACTCCAGCCAAGTCAAGTCTTCAGCCTTTGGTGACCCGAGTCAAGTCCATTTACCAAAAATGGTGACTGGGTCATTGAGCGTGTTTCTACTGGGGAACTTAACGGTAATTAATGGTAAGTTGCCCAGTAGAAACAGCCAGATAACGTTAATTAACGGTAAGTTTTGTAACCGCAAAACCTTCACAAACCAGGTTTGTTACCGGTTATTAACGGTAACTTTCCCAGTAGAAATAGCCACCCGTTTATTCTTTATGTTAAGTTCTGTGACCCGGACGTATACACGTACACGCTGGATTCAACTCATGTGAAGCAGTCTTTTTCAGGTGGGGCGGCATTGTTTGGTATAACAAAAGGTCAAATATCGTGGCCTATCGACTAGGATCGATAAACTTACCAGTAACTTTTTACAAGTAGAAACAGGGGGGATTAAAAAGTTACCGGTAAATCTTAACGTGAAAACTTAACGTTAACTTTGCAGTGTCCCAGTAGAAAGACGCTTATTGACTCCAGTTGTCACAACACTGCATGGGATTTATTCCAATTGAAAAGGTTTGAATGCGGTCAACAATAAGTTGTCAAGTGCACTGTCTGGTCACATATGGGAGCCAAACAATCAACCATGTCAACCATGGCATTGTGATATGTCTGCAAACCGTGATCTAATCATTTCAGACACATAATTAGAAATGGTACTGTTTTTTTCAGAAAATGAAGGCAAATTTGGTAAAAAGGTCCACTTTTGCCAAATTCACCACCCCTGGTAAAAAGGTTCATATTTTGGAGAAAGGGTCCAATTTTAACCAAAATTGGCCAGAAAAATTCTGGTTGCGGGCCTGGTTGTAAGTAAAATTCAGGTATGAGCTATGAATCAGTTTCTATTGTAGGTAAACAGTAAAATAAAGCAATATAATGTAATAAAAATGGCTGAATTATTATACCTCATTGTAGCATATGTATAAGATTATGAACAAATAACTGCTATAACATAAAAAGCATAAAATGTTGCACTTCTATAAATAGCTTGTACTATAATTATTAAGCTTTTAAAATGTATGGAGAAACGACCATGAAGTATCAAAGATAAAACTGCCATAATGAACTAATCCTTTGAATATTGGGATAAACAAAACCAAAAAATTCATAATACCAAAGTGCTGGACTATTAATAAGAGTACCTGAACAAACTGACTCAATGTACATGGTGTCCCAGAAAAAACTCCTTAGTCCTAAAGGAAAAGGTTATTTTAACCAAATTGTAGTGAACTGTTAAGTATTTTTATGTGTGTGCCAATTAGAGGGGAGATATGGTTTCTATACCTTGATGGCATTCCTCGAGCCATGCATCACAAAACACTGTTGTGTTGAAATGTGTACAACCAACCAACTAACTAACCAACCAATCAACCAACCTACCAACCAACCCTAATAGAGCGGTCGGTGGTGGGTTTTTTTAGAACAGCAGGCATTTCAGGTGATTTTTGTTTTGGGTTATTTTTTCTTGCCTTAAGAAAATGATAAGTTTACAAACATTACAATTTTGCAACTCTCTTGCCAGTCATAAATGTGTAAAATGTTCATGCATGTAAGAAGTTCATGCATATTAGGGTTTTTTGTAACATTGTAATTAGCAGTGCTGGTTGTTTAGGTGCTAATAATGTGCAAATACTGACTTCAGATGTTGAGTAAAAGTATAGTCTTTTTGAAGACTATAACACCCATACAACTAATATGTAACCAATTGGAAGTTTGGTGTGGAGTTTAACCTCATAACAGCAAACCAAAAACATTTAGGGACACATTTTTCATTGTGATATACTGTATACGTGGTTATTTTCGCGAAGGTTTTAATTTAGCAAATTTCGTGAGTGGAAATGAAAACGCAAGACTATAATCACACACAAATATAATTTTGCAATAGAGTTACATTATAATTGTACATACCGCGAAATTATAGTCTTGCACATTTTCCAGAAGATATAAAATCGTGAAAATATCTGTACGCGAAAATAACCACTTATAGAGTTCTGTAAATCAAAGCTCAATTTTCAACCTAATTATGATTTAGAAATACTATAACATTAATGTGTTTGAGCTTCCCGTATCTTATGTTCCCTATACCTACTAATTATTAGGCCAACAATAAAAAAATAAATTTGTCTCAGAAGAAATCTGAAAAAATGCTTTGCCATATGTGGTATCTATGGGCTCTGTAGAAACAAATTACATTTTGTTGAACTGTATTTTTACTTCTATTTGTATGTGGAAATATTACTCTTGTAAGCAAGAAAATGAAGCTGATATGGTACTTCACAATGTGAAATCATCAAGCTTAATTTTTAAAAGAAGCATCATTTTTAAAAGTTCAAAAAAAAGTTATGCACAGAAATGTTAAAAGCTACACGCGCAGTCTTCTGAGACAAACATGTTTTTTTATTTGGCCTGAAGGGCTGATGAGGAAATCCAACTTCTTTTTATAACGATACAGCATTATAATCTTGCAGACAAATAACAATAATATAACCATCTCTTCTTGTCATTCTGCTCAATAACAAAGCAGGTTTAGAACTTGCTTATGTTGAATGGAAGCCTACACAATACCTAACATCCTAAAAAATACCATCAATATGTATGTTGGTGGAAGCCTTAAAAATACCATCAACAATGTGAAGCCTCTCTAATTGTTCCAAGTATTTTGGCCATATGCACGCATGAGCGCATGCGTCACACATTTGATGCACACTGCGCTTGTTGCATACACGTCTCCTGTAATCTGGAAAAATCTAGCAAGTCAATTTTGGTGAAAATTAAGTTAGACCCATATTTATACTCGTCCCTGTCGGAAGTTTTTCATCTGAAAGAACCAAGTATGGAAAAACCTAGTATGGAAAAAATATGGGAACAGTTTTCCTTTCTTTTCTCAAATTTGCGTTCAACAGACTTACTAGGTTTTTCCAGATTACAGGAGATGTGTGCCTACAGGATAAACCATTCATTATTAATTCGCTGCTGTAAGGAGGCTCGCCAATTGTAAACTGATCAAACTTTTGGAATTACAGCCTACACAACTGATGTGAAACCATATACAATAAGCAACAACAACGGTACTGGTAACAGCAGTATTTTCTCATCAGCCCTAGTTTTATTTAGCATTGTGCAATAATAAGTATATCTACAGTATTTTGTATTGAATATATGTTACTTTTAATATTAATCACGACTGTACATTATCACCTTATCTATACAACTTTGAAGTATGTTTTGTGTTTAAACCCCTGAGGGGTCTGTCTTTTATCTAGCAGTAGAGTTATCTATGTTGCCAAATTGTGTTACGTTGGTTTGAATAATTCTATGTAATTGTAAGGGAGGCAGATATACATATCCTGATGTTTCTAAACAATTAGCTGGATATGCAAAGTGGTGCATAGGATCAATTTTCTAGATAATTTAGCCAACTGATATCGCTATTTCACCATTTGATGGATCTTATATTAAGATAACAAATGCACCTGCGCAACTCATTTACCGATCAACTTGTTCGTGAAAGCAGAGACAATTGGCAGAAAGATCAACATTTGAGGATTATATAGCAACTAAAGCTCTATAAATGTTAAGAACTTCAAGAGGCTTCACAGAATTCTCGCATTTCGTAATACGATGGCACCACCAGCTTGGAAGAGGACAACATATGAAGTGAATTATGTGACAAAGATTCAAAGTGTGCGTTTAAAGGTATATTATGTGATCTTTCCAGGGAACGCCCTTAACATCGAAAAAAAATTGAAAGCAAATTTTCTTGCAGATTTACATTTCTGATCATAAATCATGCATACATTCCAAGTTACAGGGCGATACGATTCTTAATTACTTCAAAATCATGGTTTTAGAGTGAAAATAAACTGTCGGTGAAATAAACTGTCGGAATCCCGACAGTTTATATTTTTCACTCTAAATTCACTCTAAAACCATGATTTTGAGGTAATTAGGAATCGTATCACTCTGTAACTTGGAATGTATGTATGATTTATGATCAGAAATGTAAATCTGCAAGAAAATCTACTTTCTAAAAAAAATCATGAATAGAGGGCGGTCTCTGGAAAAGATCACATAATATGCCTTTAAGGGGCATTGAGAGATATGTATGGGAGTGCACCCTCAAATATCCTGGAAATCAGCTTTTTTTGCATAAAAGTAATACTTAGGCATATAGTTACTACCATCTGAAACAGTTTACCAACATTCGCCGTTTATCATATAAAATTTCATGATTTTCTTAGTTTCGATATGATCATATCAAAACTAGGTGCTGAATTCGGAAGTTATGCTATCGTTTTACACTTGGACTTTCGCGGCAAATCTCAACCCGGAAGTGCCGTTATTTGGCATGAAGGCGATGTAGGAATTGTATGACATTTTGGATTTGGGCTATGTTGATGATAATCTTTACGTTATTTGCTCATTTAGTATATCGATACATCTCTCAATGCTCCTTAAAGTGGATCTTGATATCTAACCATTCTGCACATGCAATATCTCAAATTAAAGAGAAGTATCCCAACAACTTTAAAATTTGATATTTTCAAGTATGAGTAATAATTTTAGAGTTATAAGCACTTTTATTTCCGAGTTAGTTGCTTTTTTGATGACAATCGATTCATTTTTAGGTCGTCCGTAGGAAGAGACCTTATGGCAGCATCCTTCGTGTGTAGTCTGTGTCTGTGTGTGTGTGTGTGTGTGTGTAGTGTGTGTCAACAATTTGGTATACACTTTTTTCAACAATTTGGTATACACTTTTTGTTTTGTCCATTTCTTTTCCATACAATGTCCAATTGCAATCAAACTTCGGTCATAGATGCAACATGGGAACCTTCATATGTTAATGAGGTCAAAGGTCACATACCAAGGTCAAAGGTCATCTGAGGTCAAGATGTATATGTAAAAGTGGCTGCATATGTAAAATTGATTACATTTGTCCATTTCTTTTCCATACAATGACCAATTGTAACCAAACTTTGGTCATAGATACAACATGGAAACCTTCATATGTTAATGAGGTCAAAGGTCACATACCAAGGTCAAAGGTCATCTGAGGTCAAGATGTAAATGTAGAAATGGCTGCATATGTAAAATTAATTACATTTTTCCATTTCTTTTCCATACAATGTCCAATTGCAATCAAACTTCGGTCATAGATGCAAAACTTCGGTCATAGATGGGAACCTTCATATGTTAATGAGGTCAAAGTTCACATACCAAGGTCAAAGGTCATCTGAGGTCAAGCTGCATATGTAAAATTGATTACATTTGTCCATTTCTTTTCCATACAATGACCAATTGTAACCTAACTTTGGTCATAGATACAACATGGAAATCTTCATATGTTAATGAGGTCAAAGGTCACATACCAAGGTCAAAGGTCATCTGAGGTCAAGATGTAAATGTAGAAATGGCTGCATATGTAAAATTGATTACATTTTTCCATTTCTTTTCCATACAATGACCAATTGCAACCAAACTTCAGTCATAGATACAACATGGAAACCCACATAGGTTAATGAGGTCAAAGGTCGCATAGAAAGGTCAAAGGTCATCTGAGGTCAAGATGTAAAATTTAGTACACTTTTTTTTTGTCTCTTGTTCATTTTTTTTGGTCTCTTGTTCATTTTTCCATACAATGACCAATTGTAACCAAACTTGGGTCACGGATGCAACATGGAAACATTCATATGTTAATTAGGTCAAAGGTCACATACCAAGGTCAAAGGTCATATGAGGTCAAGATGTAAAATTAGCTGCATATGTAAAATTAATTACATTTAAACAGGTGAAGTACAATTGCAACCAAACTCCAGGATGTTTATTTTATTTTTTATATCCTGGATCCGCTAGTGGTCTAACCTCTTTCTTTCTAGATGCCTGTGGTTTGAGATCCACCTTGTTTTTAATCTACCCATATAAACGGACGACCTATTTGGGACCGCTGTCCCTATTTTTATTCTATATACCAAATTTTTCGTTGAGCTTTTTCAACATTATTATTATCATCACACTTGCGTGACAACCAATGGTGCCTAGAATAGTAATGTTAACCCTGTGTTCAGTAATTGAATTGGCAAGAGGAACCTCTGGTGGCGTATCACTTTGCGATTTGCAAGAATTGGTCAGAATTCCATGATTTGTCAACCCTACCTCTTTATATGTGACAGGATCAAGCGAAATGAGTCACATGTCGGCAGTTTTCAATTTTGATATTTGACCATCATTTAAAAGCAGGTGGAAAATGCTACAATATGGTCTAAACCCCACTATAGTCTATTTGGCCATCACGAGACAGTGACGTAACTGCGTATTCTAGTAATTGCAGAACATAACGCGTGCGCCTTCTTGGGGCGCTGGCGTATACACACAAGCGTTGAAAGGCGAAAGATACATCGCGTGCGTAAATGCTTCGCCTGTTAAGTTACGTCACTGTCCAGAGGAAGCCAAATAGAGTATAAAATTAAAGTTCTAGTTTTTAAGTTAAAACAATTTACCAACTGAGAAAACATAGTAAAACATACGAATTTGTCACTTCTTTTTCCCTATAACTCAAAATCAATATTCCAGACATCCGACTCATTCCGCTTGATCGTGTTACAATTTATCTCATTCTACTGCATTGACATTGGAGCATATTCCAGTGATTACAGCTTCTTACTAGGATTCTGATGTAGGGGAGATGTGGGTTACAACAATAGATTCTTCATGTAGCGCATTGAAACAATGTTATACTTGTGTAGTTCTCGTGTTTTTCTTTATGCACTTGTCAAAAGAAATCTGGTGTCAACCCTCCTTCTGTCGTCTTATATTAGTTACCATAAAGATTACTCACTTATCCATAGGGTTTAAATCTATATAGCTGAGAATAAAAACCTATGTGTAATTTTACTGTATATTTTGCATGGTATCACAGGGTAATGGATCTTACAGGACTTCATTCATATTGAAACATTCAATATATCTGGCCTTTTAACACTTTCCATGAAATATACGGGGGTCGTTCAATAAGTTCTACCTCTAACCACATAATTTCGCTAATTTTGTGAAGATTTTAGCTCTGAATCTAAGGTACACACACATATAGAAGATACTATGATTGGCACCCGTTTCCCTGCTCTGATGTGGTCAAAGTCAAAGAGAGATTTTGTGCGATGGAAACGGAAAATGTGTTCAAAATACTTCTGTTTTTACGTTTGATATATGTGAACATGATTGTAACACTGGAACATTAACACTTTCCATGCGGCTATTATTTTTACCAATCACAAAACAGATTTTTCAGAAACCTTTCCCAACTTTAAAAGTCTATCTCATGCGTTACTGAGCCTATACTAGGAATGTTTGTACTTATTGTAATACATTTCTCAAGGTAATTACAAATATGGTGATGAAATTCAATATTTTTGACATTTTTGAAACATTTTATGACATTTTGGAATGTCGTCTGCAATCGCCTGCCGCGTGGAAAGTGTTAAATTCTCTTGACATTCACCTTCAGAACTGTCACTCGGATAGTTACTATTTACTTTTTACCCATTATGTATGATCAAATGTGTGCTATTTTGATACACAAACTGTACAACATAAACTGTGCAATATAAAATTGAATATTTTACTCAAATTCTGTAATTGGTATTCATACACTCATTACATTCATTCATTTATACAAGTGTCGAACTAATCAGAAAGCAAGAAACAAAAATATGCGGAGTGCATTGAAAGTGTCTAATGCACTCCGCGTTTGCGCCGTTCACTGCGTGCTCCACACGCTTTTTTTTTATTCGTTGTTTAGGAATTGCGGGTTCACTGATTTTGGCTACGGTGTTAGCAAACTTGTTGACATGTTTTTATTTGTTTTTACATAGATCAAAATAATGCTCAAATTGTGAATTTTGATGTGTATAGTGTCGTGTATGAATTAGGTCAATACATGTGTTTGTTTTGTTTCTCAACAAATTAGAAAAATCAATGCACTTGCACAAATGTTGATATGCTCACAATAGCACTCCCCCTTCTGGGTCGTGCAATTATTCTGGGTCATGCAATTATTCGCACATCAACATCAGCGGGCGTGCATTGATTTGTCAAATTTCTCTTGAAACAATACATCAAATTTATTGACCTATAAACATGGTATACAATTTGTCTTTGACCTTGTTATATCTTATGAGATGTAGACGGTGCATACTTTTCACAAAGAGCACTAATTACATTTAGGCCTGTTTAGAAGGTCACTAGTCTCGAAATATTATACCACTAATCCAGAGTGCCTGTCCAGACGACAATCTTAGCCTGAAGTCTAGCGATACCACTGCGGTAGGTTGGAGACTAATCCAAGGTCGCGTGATTCTCCGATTGCCGAATGTGATGCGTTGACCCTCTGCTATTCTCACTCGCGGTTGACATTCGCACGGCAGACACTCTCAGTTAGTACTTCAAGACTAGTTAACCGCTATATCTTTTAGGGTTAGTTAACCGCTAGATCTTTAACCCTAAAGATCACCACACGGCAACAGATTTCTTTTCCGACCCCAAAATTCACCAGAAAGGTCACCCCAAACCCCCCGGGATTTGAACCACGGACCTCCAGCACCCGGGCCCAGATCCTAGCCACTACACCAAGGCTGTCAGTCGACACTCGGCGAGTATATTCGCCTCGTTATATAGCCTGGGTCTGTTTTGTAGCCCAAAACCTGCACGCAGGGTTATAAAAACATTTTTTCCGCACAGTTGCCGTGTGGTGTAGTAGAGTTAGGGTTATGGGTTAGTTAACCATGACACAATTTCAATTTACATATATCCATAACAGCCTGGCCATACTAAGGGCACGGTTGTTGGGCATTTATTTCATTTGTTCAGTTATGCCAAATTATAAAAACACTTTTTACATGCTTTATGAACAGAAAATTGAACATCTGAACAAAATTATTAACAAATAATGGTCTGTATTCCATTAATTTTGAACAAAGAATTATGTTGGCGTCAATTTGTAATTTCAAATTAGACATCAAATTAACGTATTGAACGTTTATTATTATTAAATATGATCTAAACTATAGAGTTGATTGACGGGCTAATAACTACAAATTCTGGAGTGTATTATCAAAACTGTCAAATGATATAGACAAGTGACAAGGAGACCAATTCTTATACAAGTGGCTGATTATTAAAACAAGTAATTGCTACAAAAGTAATAACGTTGGAAAAAGAACACTTCGGCTTTCCATTGATATATAACACAAAATTTCAGACAATTTGATGATTGATAAGTATTTCCTAACTTTTTTGAGGAGTTTATGTGAGAAGCCTCACACTTCACTTTGCACACTTCACTTTTGCACACTTCACTTTTGCACACATCACTATTTGCATACTTTACAAACTCCTGCAGGCTGGGAGTACACTTCATGTTGCACATATGTGACGCATTACGTAAAGAAGCACATCTTGTCTATCTTGAAATATTTGAGATTTTAACCATATTTGACAGAAACAAGCACTTCAATGATACTAAGTGTTTTGAAAATTAAAGAAATAACTTTTGGAAACATGAGGAAAAAAAGGTAAAACTTTATTTTTTATTTACAACTGTTATGCTCTATATTTCAAAATAAGCATAGTCCACAAAGACTTACCTTATAACATGATGCATGATATATGTATATATAATGTAACAGAACTATTTGTTTTTAAATCCAATTTTTAATGTTATTGTGCAATGTCAGAAACTTTTGAGGCAGCAAAAGAATTTAGAATAGAAAAGAAGGGTTTAATTGATGTTTGTGAAACATTTGTGAAATAATGTAAAAAACAGCAAAATGATGTAAAATGTAATCAATAGAGGCAATATTGTTATAACAAACTCTATGCCATTAACACTATCCATGCGGCAGTCGTCTGCAGATAGTTTCAACATTTCACAAAAAGTTTCAAAAATGTCAAAATTATCGAATTTCATCACTATATTTGGAATCACCATGAGAAATGCATTAAAATAAATACAAACATGCCTAGTATTGGGAAAGGTTTCTGAAAAATCTGTTTTGTATATATGGTAAAACTAATAGTCGCATGGGAAATGTTAACAATCTTGAGTTATAAACAAGTTGGGACTTTGAGTTTAGAATTGTTTGTTACCATGGTTACGGTGCATTATAAAACCTTCAACCCACAGACCGCTCAAGTATGTATGACAGTATACAAAGGTACTAACTAACGAGCGTTGCCCAACACTGCAATGAGTTTTGAGATCTGAACAAAATAACACCCCCATTTACATAATTTCCAAAGGAAATTGGACCCTTCACAAGATTATGTCTCAAAAATATCCATTCACTGATTTTACATGACATAAATCCTGACGGTTTCAAAAGTGTATTGGAACATTTCAATTATGTGTTGATGATTATGATGAGCCATGTCCCATTTGAAATATAACCCAAAGGCGATGGAGAAAAAACCCTGTTTGTTATACAGGCAAATGGACCTCTCAGGTTGAGTTGATTTGTCTGGCTTTCATTTCTTCTTTTTTCCCCCTTCAAAATGTCTGTAAACATTTAAAGACAACACTTTTTTTGGTATTCATTTCCATGTGAACATTTTCTCACCAATTTCTAAAACAAATTGGTAGATCAGGCCCATAGAACAGGGTTTTTTCATCGCCTAACCCTTTGGGTCAAGCATTTAGAATATTTTGAAGAAAAGAAAATGAAATTTTATTGAACCATATTTTGAAGAAAACAATATTTTGAAGAAAAAGAAACCCCTACAAACAATGCCTGATCAAATGACACTACATGAGATACAGATCCTCTGTAAAACAGGGTGGGTTTTTTCCATCGCCTTAGAGGTGAAATTCTAGTTACCATATAATTCTTTACATTTTAATTTTGTTAAACGTTATAATCGGCTCCCCAGATTTTGATAAAGTGACCCATTTATGAGTGCAAAATTTCAATCGATCAGTCAGTTATTTATGGTATTTCTTCTTCATTATTATGTAGTGCTTGTGAAATACCGGATGTCACATCAAACTTAGATTTATAATGTCACTTCACAACATTGTATATATTAAAATAAACTTCTTATAAGAGTGGCAACTGATTTTATGTATTATTTTCAAAATCTAATCAAAAGAACAAAATATTGTTTCCTTTATTATGTTGTATGCATTTCATTTTGGCACCATTTCATCTACATTTAGATGGCGCTATTTAACAGACAATCTGAGTTAATTATTATAACATATCCTACAGAAGAAAAGACTTGTGTATACACAGTAGGCCTATAGGAATCTCTTATCCTAATATTGTAAGATCCCTGATTAATCTCACTCAAAGAAATATACTAAAACAAAAACTTAAAAATACAAAGTATTTTGCACTTTTTGAACCCATTACAGAAAACAAACATTTCTTTATCTTGAAACTTTCCACACGGCATGAGACTGCAGACGATAGTTCCAAAATTAGACAAAAGGTTTCAAAAATGTCAAAATTATTCAATTTTATCACCATATTTGGAATCACTGTGACATATGCATTTAAAAAAATACAAACATGCCTAGTATTGGTTCAGTAATTCTTGAGATAACCGATAGAGGCAATATTCTTATAACAAACTCTATGCCATTAACACTATCTATGCGGCAGTCGTCTGCAGACAGTTTCAAAATTTCACAAAATGTTTCAAAATTTCACAAAATGTTTCAAAAATTTCAACATTATTTAATTTCATCACTATATTTTGAATCACCATGAGAAATGCATTAAAATAAATACAAACATGCCTAGTATCGGGAAAGGTTTTTGAAAAATCTGTTTTGTGTTTTGTAAAACTAAAAGTGTTAAGATTGTGATTTAATTGGAATCTATGAATTTTGAAATGATATAATACATGTAAGTTTTTGTGACACCCATTATGTTTGACAGTGTAGGTGGCGATTAATCGAGTGCTCTTTGTATAAATTTGTTTTTATCGACTGAATACTTTTTGAATTTGTTAACAATTTCTATTTGTGGTTAATTGGAAAATGATGATTTCGAGCACTAAACTAACATTTGGCACATTCACAATGCACTGTTGTTGTAAACATTGTAATTATTTGTGGTAGAGAGGTACCAACAATATTTTGTTGATACGGAACTGTTGAACAAATGAATAATACTCTAAATGATGCTTAAAATAAAAGTCTCCGACTGTATCTTTTATTTGTACAATCTTGTTCCAAAGTGTAATCAATCGTTTAAAATATCTAAATGCAAAATACGAATGCATGTCCCTGGAGTTTGTTAACCAGTCATCAAATTCGGTTCTTCCCATCTGTTAACCCTAATAATATGAAATTTATCAAGCGCTGTAACTTTTGAACTATTAATTTGATGTACCGTATTATCCCTATTTAAAGCGCCCAGGGCGGTTAGCAAAGTAATTTTGGGTGGGCGCTTTTTATGTTACCTTTTTTAAACTCATTTATCATACTAAATAAAATGTACAACAAGTGGTCATTTGAAGATGCTGACCATTTGATGGTCATTTGAAGATGCTGACCATTTGATGGTCATTTGAGGAGGCTGACCATTTCATGTACTAAATGAAATACATGTACAAGTGGTCATTTGAGGATGCTGACCATTTGAAAAGGTGGGCGCTTATAAGGGATTGTTTGTTGGTAGTCAAGAAAAACAGGGGTAGGCGCTTATAAGGTCCTGGGCGCTTAATAGGGATAATACGGTATATAAAGTATAACATTTTGGAAAGGAAATGAGTCAGAGAATCCATTTTTGGTATCAAATTAATTAACTATGCTGATTTTTAAAATTTTAACCCCCAAAAAATCACTTTTTTGGCTCAACATTTTTCGTACAACGTAACAAAATCCGTTTTCGGACACAAATGGCCAAAATTGCACCAAAATCATCTAAAGACACATTTCTAGGAATGGTTTGTTTATTTTTCATTACAATGTGGATTTTTCATAACCATATTTGTAATCACCATTAAAATAAGTACAAACGTCCCTAGTTTTGGTTCAGTAATTCATGAGATAAGACTTTGAAAGTTTGGAAAGGTTTCTGAAAAATCTGTTTTGTATATGGTAAAACTAATAAGGCTATATTAAAAAAAAAATCATTTGTCTCAAAGCTCCCGCGCGAGTTAGTTAATTGGTGCGCGTTAAAAGAAGAAAAAAATTATGACAACAAAAATCCCAAAATTTCACAGATTTTTCAGATTTTCATTGATCGCATCACTTTAAATACAAAAGTTTACTTTTTCAGGATTTCAATATTTTATATTTATATATATATATTTTTTTAACTTTTAAAAAAAATCGCATTCCGCATAAGGTTTTAAAAAACTGAAGAGCTTTGAGACAAATTTTTTTTTTTATAAAGCCTAACCACCTGGAAAGCGTTAATTCACTTCCATGGTTAATTCTATCTACATGTGATAGCACCTATAGGAACATGTGCTAGATTCTCTGGAATATCCAGACAATGGCCCAATAAAAATAAAAAACTAGCAATTTTACGAATGAATAAAAACTAGGAATTTTACTCGCCTAGCAAAAAGGTCGATTAAAAGCAAAAGATTGACTATTAAAAGGTCTTGTGAAAACTCAACCGCAGACAAATATATAAATAACATTTTACTTGACAAAATATATTTTGCTTGAACGCATTAGCAAATTGGTCAGAGTACAACAATAGCGAGTCGATCATTTATTAGTAATTGATTTACTTTTACTTGTGTTGTCACACGTGTACTGGTAATAATATTTTGCTAACAGAATGCTTATGCCAGCATTTCCAACATTTTAATTATTGAACTGAAACAATATCTGGTCTGATATGCCCTGTAATTTCCCTTACACGCATGACACATGTAGTAATTATGGAAAAAGATAAAAGATCCTCAAGTTGGACCATGCAAAACCCTTGCACTACCAAATCCAACAGAATCCAAGTACAGAAGCACCCCGCTGGTGCACCCGATTCCCCTATCTATCTCATTGCACTACCAAATCCAACAGAATCCAAGTACAGAAGCACCCCGCTGGTGCACACCCCATTCTCCAGTCTATTTCATTGTGCTACCACGGAGAGGTACTTATAGGCTCCAAAAAGTTATTTTTGGTAGCGTGATGGACGATCAACTTGACTCTGACAGCGGCGGCCCGGGTTCGAGTCCCGGGGCGGCACACTCCACTTTTTCTGTCATTATTTCTCCCCAGTTCCCCCTATTAGCTTTAGTCCTGCAAACCGCCTGTTACATTCCTAGAAACAGGTCCTTTTTATTTCTAAATAAATAAGTAATTGCTATTCGCTTGACTTACATTTTACTTAAAAAATACACTTCCAGTCCCCCCACCCCCCCCCCCCCCCACCCCACTTGCCAGTATACTCAAATCCCACCCCATTTTGTCCCCCCAACCAATCGAAAATGTTGACTTTTAATGTCAAAATTACTTAAAATGAGCTTAAAATTGGTTTGAAATGTCTAATTCAGACCAATTAAGCTAATTTCAGGCAATTTTTATATTACAAGCAGACATTTCCGCACACAATTCCCCCCTGATTTGTTCTCCCCCCCACCCACCGATTTGCCCTCCCCAAATTGATGCTGGTGCCCCCACTGCCCAAGATACTTTTCAGTCATATAGATTGCTGAAGAAGAACAATCAATGCATTATGTGTGAATATGACCTGGAAAAACACACACACACATATTAGTCAACAACCTTATATGACCCAGAAAACATACACATAAGTCAGCAATGACCCAGAAAACATATCACTGTAATAGTCAACAACCTTTTACTCAACATTGTAGTAAATTTCATGTTATCAATAATATATAAAATTCAAGGTATATGACCTGCAAGGGTTATGGTTATGGGTTAGATGCATGAAAGTTATGATTAATGAAGAATTGAAGAAAGCCGCCAAGTTCTAAAATTTTAACTAGGATCTATATCTTTTCTTTGCCCCAAACCTACGATCTTGACCCCCCCCCCCCCCCCCCCCCCATACCACCCTTAGTTCTTAAATTCGCTTTTCTTTTGATCAAATCTATTCTCAATCTTTTAACTTGATTTGTTACACAGTGTGGTGCTACAAGCAATGCTCTATTTGGTCATGATAACCAATCATCACAAGTTAACCCTAATTCAGTATGGTAAATAATAATGAAGTAAATGTTCCTGAAATAAAATTGGTTGAAAAGGTTCTGACAGATGGTTTAGCCAATCAAACAATCTGAAGTATCTTGACTATGGAGAACCCTCATTAAATCGCTGGGCTAACATTACCATACAATGGCAATGTAGGGGATCAATTCTGTGGCTTGTTACACGATTATAATATGAATGCAAAAATATCAACTTTAGATTCGACGCAGATGTGAATTTGACAAAAATCAACATACCCCATTATCAATTCAAGTCTAGCGTTTGTTTGTGAATCAATTCACTTGCAAATCGATCAATATTTTGTGTATAACTGAGTCTCCTCATGTAAAGATATATCAATTTTTGGATTGGAGCTGATGACCTAAAATTCTGTCATGCACCATTATCAATTCAATTCTATAGATGTTGTGATCAATGCCCTAATATTCAATCATATTATTTTGAATAAGCCTCTTGCTGATTATACAGTCTGCTATCCCATGGCTATCACATGGGTTGGAAATTACACAATCATATTACACCTGATTATTAATGAGGTTAAAAGTTTACTCTTCATAACATTGTTATTGAAAAAGAGAATTCAATGGAAATAATAGTTGAATAGATAAATTACTACCGTTAATTACACAGGGAATAGTACTTTGGCTCTGAACCTATGAACCGCAAGTTGACGAAAAAACACCTCATTCTACTGGTAAACAGACCTCTCAAGTATAGGGTCTGTCAGGTTTTTTTATTGTTTTTCTCAATAATTTTGGGAAATGTTGGTGAATTTTGGGAAATGTTGGTGAATTTTCAGCAATTTATGAATATTTCAACATTTTCCATTTTTTTCTCAAAATAATTCAAATATTTCAACAAAAATTACAAAAATTTCAAAAAAAAATTCAATTATTTGCACTAAATTTGCAAACATTTTCCAAAAATGTTCTAAATTGTTTTTAATTTGAGAGTGCAAAAACAAAATGGGTCAGTCAGGCCCTTAGAACAAGTTTGTTTCTCTTTAAAAGGTCATCTACACTTTACACAATACAGGGTGACCCACTTTAAAATGAACGCCCAATTATTTGCTCCATTATGCAAAATGAACCCTTTATCACATAGGCTATAATATAAAGCAGTTTACCAACCCAATAGACACTATAGACAATATAACAACAAATATTAACAAACAAACACAGGCGAATGACCCAACAAAAAATAAGCAAGGACATTCACTGGTGGGGACTTGAACCCTGGTCTCCTGAACTCTAGGCAGGATGCCTTAACTTCTTAATCACATATTATC
Organism: Ophiura sarsii; assembly: GCA_035610835.1. Classification (NCBI taxonomy): domain Eukaryota; kingdom Metazoa; phylum Echinodermata; class Ophiuroidea; order Amphilepidida; family Ophiuridae; genus Ophiura; species Ophiura sarsii. The sequence continues at coordinate 1,194,320 of CM069452.1, read as the reverse complement.
ACATGGTATCACATGTCAGGTCCAATCAGCCTACACACTTTCCATGCGGCGGCTGCAGACGACATTCCAAAATTTCACAAAATGTTTCAAAAATATCAACATTATTGAATGTAATTACCATATTTGGAATCACCATGAGAAAGTGCATTGAAATAAGTACAAACATGCCTAGTATTGGTTCAGTAATCCTTGAGATAGACCTTGAAAGTTGGGAAATATTTCTGAAAAATCTATTGTTTTAGTGGTAAATCCTATAGCCGCGTGGACACAAAAATCAAGAATTGTTTTGGATTCTATGCTTTATCAACAGATACTAGCCCTGACTGTCAAGTTCAAAGGATAATTCATGTTTCAAAGAATATCTTCAATAAATCCAAGCTTATAAAAGCAGACTGCATGACCATTTCACCATGAAGTAACTTTCCTATGTTATGTTTGTTAAGGATTAGGAGTCATTAAAGGTATATTATGTGATCTTTTCCAGGGGACGCCCTCAATCCTCAAAAAAAAAATGGAAGCAGAGTTTATAGCAGATTTACATTTCTGATCATAAATCAGTAATATATTCAGAGTTGCAGAGCGATATGATTCCTAATTACCTCAAAATCATGGTTTTAGGGTGAATTTAGAGTAAAACTTGAAAAATAGATTGTCCCGGTACCGGGACAATCTATTTTTCAACCTCTTAATAACCATGATTTTGAAGTCGCCAGTTTTCGGTCAACGGCTATTTTCGGTCACTTCGCCCAAATCGTGTAATGAAAATGACCTCATCGTTTATAAACTGACGGCTAGAAAACCGCCGCATAGTTGATGCCCGGTATTGCTTTAAAATGGCGACGACCGATGCAATTACACGATTGGCGAAAGTGACCGAAAAACGGCGCTGACCGAAAACTGGCAACTTTACCCTAATTAGGAATCATATTAAAGGTAGATGACCCGATCACATTTCGATTTTCAACTTGAAGTTTTCTATTCTACATGAAAGGTCATCCTTAAAAAAGTCGTGTTCCAAAGTTTGAGTTGCATAGCTCTAATGGTTCTTATTTTACACGCACAAGATGCTGTGAACTGTACCCATTGAGTAGTACACAAACTATATCGGTGGTATACCACCATTCGCGGTAATTCAACGTTATTTCATCGATTTCTCCGTAATTATACCGATTTAGGCCGTCAAATTTCAGTATGATGATGAGAAAAATACGCGCTTTCATATGATATGAAAATCTCCGTATGTTTGAAATAATTCTGTGTTACGAAAATGTGATCGGGTCATCCACCTTTAATCTGTAACTTAGAACATCTTTATGATTTATGATCAAAAATGTAAATCTGCAAGAAAATCTGCTTTCATAGTAAAAATCAATGATAGAGGGCGCTTCTTGGAAAAGATCACATAATATGCCTTTAAAAGATAGATATTTCTATTGTTTTCATAATAGATTACATTTAAATTAATTACAGCTCTAATGGATATTCCTCTGTGCAAATAAAACATTTAAGTAGGGTGATCCCCATTTGGCCCTAATTGTTTGGCTTGGTATCTATTATTCTATATTGAAGTGCTCCATTAATAGTCTTTTTTATTCCCAAATTTGAATTAAATTAGTCTAATGGTTCTAAAGATAGAAGCAAAAATCTTGTCAATAATATATACGTTATTAGCCGTCTATTTGAGTGTATGTAGAAAAAGTACCGCTCAAGTGCACACGCCTTTCTAGCTGGATAACATTTTTGCCGGTACATAGCAGAGGCTCCACCGGGGAGGGTACTCGAATAGTGAAGAAGGTAGGGGTGAGCGGCTGGGCAGTCTGAAAACAGGGGCTTACCGAACTGAACGGGCACCAAAACAGGGGCTTACCAAACTGAACGGTCACCGAAATTGGGGTCTTAGAGAACTGAATTCTTATGCAAAATTGTGTCTTATAAACTGAATTTTAGGCAAAATGTTGTCTTATGAACTGAATTTAGGCAAAATTTGAGGCTACATAACTCATATTCATAAAATTTTCACACATTTTATGATTTTTGGTTGAATTTGGGGTCTAAGGGAACTGCCAATGGATGAAAAGGGGGTCTTATGGAACTGCCAGTGGATGAAAAGGAGGTCTTACGGAGCGGCCGAAAGACGTGAAAAGGGGGCCTTGACAGCCCCACATACCCGTATGGCCAATATAAGTGAGTACCCCCCGGGAGGTTCTATAGCAGGGGTGGGCAACCTACGGCCCGCATGCGGCCTGCCAGTGGTTTTTTGTGGCCCGCGAGATGTCTCAAGAAAAAGAAAACAAATCTATTTTACATCATCACAAAAAAACAAGCTAGCTGCTTAGCATTTATTCATTACTTCATGAATAATCGCGATAGCTGCGTACCAAGTGCGTTCCAATCAAATTAATCGTTAGATGAGAACGCGCACGCCGAGCGCGGGTTACTAATAATTGCCCGAAAGTACTGCGCCAAAGTGTTCCATTGTTTTGCTCACTGACCGCCCAATCAAATTAACGCCTCACGCCCCTAAACTGAATATTCAACGAGTTATGAGGATACACGATTAAAGCTTTTTTTTGATTGGTTGAATGATAAAAATGTTAATGAGGGGATGACCCGACTTGGACTGTTTCAATAACTAAGAAGGGGTGGACAAAATAAACAGAAAACTAATTAATTATTAGCAAGATTATATCGGTACAAATCAACGATTTGGATAAAATATGCATATTTTTCAGTAATGAATGAGAATAATGACTGCTTAACAACTGTTTTCGTGAATTTGTTTTAAAATCAGAGGTTTTTGTTCTGGTCTGAGGAATTGTCCCGAGGGGCGCAGCCCCCTCGGGACAATTCCGAATGAAGATAGATTATGCACACACACCTATTGCTTGAAAGTCTTCGGAATCAAAGGTTTGAAATCAACAGCAGGTCATTGCTAGACAATTTGGTTAGGTGCGGCCCAATCAATTTTCCACTCCTTATATCTGGCCCATTCATTCAAAAAGGTTGCCCACCCCTGCTCTATAGAAACATGCTCCACCAGTACATTTGCCTATTATACAATTTGTGGTAACAGCTGAAAAGAGATTTATCAATGTATCATCTGTCTAGTTAATAATATGTATGAAAAGGCTTCCTGTTGGTCTTTATTGAATTGCACGCACTGGTGCACATGGTGCTGTCTGCAGGATATTTGTGACCAGTTGCGTCAAAAAGGAGATGTTGTCGGCAAACAGTTTTGAGATAGATGCCAATATATTTGGTAAAATATAATGAAACAATACTTCTTCAAATCATATCTTATGATTGATTACAAAGTCTGATTACCTTCAATATGGTTTCATTTCAAAGGTTTAAATGTGCTCTTTCAAGTCATACCAATAACTCTGATTTGACTTGGATCTCCAACATGTCTATTTTGATGTGACGAGTCACATTTGAAGCTCTACAGTCAGTAGAAAGGCCAGAAATGCTCTTTTAAAGTCACTTAAATGACAATACAGTACCACTTTTCCTCAAGTCAAGTTTGGTGACACATGATTAATAAGCCTACCGTAAATATTTATAAAACAATGTTGTAAAATAACCCCATTTGCATATTATTTGCATATTAGGCAACAACAAAACCCTTTTTTTAAGGGGGGAGAAGTGCGGTGGGATGACTTTCCAAAGGCAATTTACCATACGCAGCGAACCCTGATGACACAAATACTCACAGCCAGTACTGTAAAAGTCAATATTTTCGCGATAAGATATTTTCACGAAAATGGTCATACAGGTATTTTGCGATTTTTTATTTTCGCGATTTTCAACATTTGTGAACAAAAGTCAATGGAAGTCAATAATTTTCGCGAGTTTATATTTTCGCGGATGAGGATTGATTCGCGAAATAAAAACCTCGCAAAAATTTCTACTTTTACAGTTTCCTACTGTGCCCCATATCATAGTTACTGGGCTTTCCAAAGCAGTCAGATTCATATGTTTGTGCAGAATTTTAAACTTTTACAGTAATTTGTATTTTGCGATTTTATTTTTTCAAAAATGAGATTAAAAAAATGAAAGGCGTTAATTTACGTCGCCGAAACAAAATGCGCTTGGCCTACCGGAAACAAACTTGGCTTTTTTTACGCCTTATATTTGATTACCTCTAGCTCGTCTTGGGCAATGTTCCAATAGTGTCCTGGATGCCATGGCCTACGTTTAACCCCCTGAGAACTACTGGCAGATTGGTTAAAAAGATGGATACATCATTTATTGAACCAATGAGAGACATTGTTAGAATAATTGTATCCCTAATAAAGATGGGAGTGAAACATTTTACAAGCTGCATTTGAATTGGCTATTCATATGAGTACATCTTGTAATAAACTAATGAGAACCACTGTAAGATAGACAGGTAGTAAGACCCCAGGGGATTAAAAGTAGCGCAATTTCCATTGAGCCCATAGAAAATACAATTGGTAACCCAACTTTTTGCAGGCCAAGGGCATCTGTTTTTTTAGCCGTAGTGCATGGGTAAAAATAAGTAAAATTCTGTGGCCTAGCCACTGTATTGGCAACACTGGTTTGTGGTTCTTCAAACATGAGAACCAACTGACAAATATTCATGTATCCAAGATGTATTTTCGTCACTCTATAGTTGAGGGGGTTCATCATATCAATCATGTTCATGAGCATGTGGTATAGCTCACCTAGAGGGGGCTATATCAATTATTTGGTTAACTCAGATGTTGGAGGATACCATATGCCCAATTTAACACAAATAACTCGAATATCCCTTACATAATTCCAAATATCACATTGGCCTATAATGTAACGCTTAAAAATATTTCATCCTAAAATTGTTAAAGCTGAATAATCAACTCCAGTTTGATTAATTTTATTTGATGCTTTTGTTATTTAAACAATTAAATGATGTAATTTCATATAAGATAATTTCAGACTAGTACAATTTTTGTGCATCGGATGCCATCTTGATGCCAGATTGAAACAAAATTGGTTCCCAATGTCTTATCCACATACTGTCAAACACTATAATTTTGCGGATACTTTATTTCACAAATTTAAAATTAATCCTATTTTAGCAGGCATTTAATTTCGTGAAGTTGTATTGTTAATTTCAATGCAAAATTTCAGTTTCGCAGGTATTTGATTTCGCGAATCCACATCCCTCGCCAAATTAAATTCCTCCCTAATTAAGTGTTGTAACAGCAGCCAGAAAGACGTTATTCAGATACATGGGTTAGGTGAGTATGGTAATGACTTCATGCAGTAATTATCAAAAAAATGTCAAATAGGCACAATGGAGTTGACTCTTATTGGATTCTGAATTACAAAAAGTCTATTTGGTATTTCTTAATGATTTAGAATTGTTACTTAAAATTTCCAATCATGTGTACACCATACTGTAAAACCACTTACATTTGGTGAGGGATTTAATTTCAAGAATTTTGCTAGGGATGTTGATTCACGAAATAAAATACCCGCGAAACTGACAATTTTGCGTTGAAAGTAAAATTTCCAGATTTGCGAAATCAAATGCCTGCTAAAATAGCAGTAATTTTAAAATCGTAAAATTAAGTATCCGCAAAATATAGTATTTTACAATATAAGTATTATTCAAATTTGTGACCATTGTCATCTGGTTAATGAAATTACAAAAGACAAAAAATCTCATAAAGGAAGCTATACTGTAAGTGGACATTTTTGTGCATGTAATTTTTCGCTCTTTGCACATTTTGAGAAATTGTGCTTGTTTTTATTTTTGCGATTTTGAGCCTTGCATACACCTACATACAAAATGAATATATTTGCACGTTTTTATTTTCTCGATATAACCCTCTAGGAAAATTATTTAAATTAAACCAAAAATCCGGGTGGTGCATCAAATAGATCTGTATGTCTTTACTGTGCATCAAACTGCACAGTATGTGATGAGATTGACTAATTTTTGTCACTGCATAGCTACAATTATTTTACATACATGTTATCGAGGGAGTTGCACAACTTCATTAGTATTAGCCAGCCAGCATTGGTCATATGCCCAATCACCAATTTTAACGTGCCAAAATTAGAGTTGGTTTTCCATCTGCGACAGTTTTAAGATGAAATTTACTTTCGTTTTCAAAAAAGAAGAAGAAGATTTATCACAGTGGTTTGGGGAAACCATTGTGAAATAAGGAGTACAGGTAACTTCGGCATAAACATGTCTTTTTGATCTTTTTATTTCAATATTTTGTATCAACTATTTAAGCAATGATACTGTTAAATTAACATATAAAAAGTATCATTTTATGAAACCAGATACAAAGATAATTTCTTAATGATTTAGAATTGTTACTTAAAATGTCCCAATCACAGATTTTAACGTGCCAAAATTAGAGTTGGTTTTCCAACTGCGACAGTTTTAAGATGAAATTTACTTTCGTTTTCAAAAAAAAAGAATCAGATTTATCACAGTGGTTTGGGGAAACCATTGTAATATAAGGAGTACAGGTAACTGCGGCATAAACATGTCTTTTTAATTTTTTTATTTCAATATTTTGTATCAACTATTTAGCAACGATACTGTTAAATTAACACATAAAAAACATGATTTTATGAAACCAGATACAAAGATCATTGCAATAAACATCAACAACATACTGTTAATACAAAAACAAAAAATTTAAGCTGCATGATTCATAACTAAAACTTGTAAATATGATCACATATCTCCAACTCTTATACAGCTTCACTGGTTACCCATTAGTCAAAGGATTCAATTTAAACTTCTTCTCCTCACATGGAAATCACTATACGGACTCATGCCATCTTACATTAACCAGCTTCTTACTCCTTATGGTCCCACACCACCAAATCAGTTCCCTATTGCTTTGTGTGGTAAAGAGGTCAAGTTGGTGTTAATTTTTTTTCACCTTTAGAGCAAACTGGTTCATTCAAATCATTGTTTTTATTGAAGATCTAGATGTCTTCTGCTTAAAAACAATCACTTTTTTAGGGGGTAACCAGCATTTTTCCCGCTACGGGCCAATGATATCTATCTTAGGTTCAACAGGCTGCCTATATTCTGAGATCAGGGGTTTAGCTCTAAATAGGTGGAAACAGTGAAATAGTGTAAAATGATATTATTCAAGAAAAAGCTAGAGATGTCGGGCCTAATGTGGAGGAAATAACCTACAAATGCCAAATTATGAAACATTTTGGTACATTTACAGCACTTTTTACCTTTCTAGGATGTTAAATTTAGACTTATGATGGGGTCAATCTTAATTTCAAACACTGCCGTGTATGGCCAAAATGCAAAATATTATTTGGTGGTGTGTACTCTTATGAGCTAACAAGGACACTCAGATCATCAAATACACTTTCAAAACATTATCTTCGTATGGTGATAGAACATTTTCTTCATGCGCACCAAATCGTGGAACTCTCTTCATGTGGACATCCATTGTAGTGTTTCAATCAATGCTGTTAAAGGCCATCTTTAAACATATTTGTTCCAATGAGCATATCATGTTTAATTGTGTTTTTATGTTATTTCTCATGGTGTTTTGGATTTTTTTCACTGTTCATATTCCATTTGTATATTTTGCTAATTTTGTCACTTACATGTACTTCTTATTGCAAGAATAAAGTCAACATTTACAAGGAAGAAGCCAGGGCTGTCAACTCTCCCGCCTGCCTAGACACTCTTTCTCCCGTACTCCCGCCTAGCATATAAAATCTCCCGCCTCAAAAATGTATCAATTAAAATGTTTATCAACACGTTTATTTCCTTTGCGAGATGCTAACCCTTTTCGATCACCAACATACATTTGTACTTTTACAGAATCACAGGGAATTTACTATTTATAGCCCGTCGCCTACGTTCATTTGCTGTACTTTATGGACTGTGCGAAAAAAATATTTTGACCGGCGACATTTTTTGACCTTCACCAACCCCCCCCCCCCTACTTGAAATTCACGAGGTGACTGCCAACAAAAATCGGGACTACCTTTTACTATTTTGTTGTTGGTACACTTTGGCCATCATATTTGTAATATTATATCTATCCTCCCAGCAAACCCCAAAAGTTGACAGCCCTGAAGAAGCGTATTTTAGAACTTGAAAACTCAAGCTAGATTGGCTTGTGTTCTTTACAAGTATCAGAAATAGTTGACATTTAAAGACCCAGGCATCTAATCAATCCACCAGTGGCTTAATCCAGCCAATCTGACACATTTGAGCAATAGAGGGCGCTGCAATACCAAATAAACAGTGTACCAATAAACAGTGGCGTACCCAGGGGGGGTCCAGGGCCCCCTGAAATAACACCGTCGGTAAAAACGCCCCTCCGTCGGTAGATTTGCGATTTTGACCATGCAATTTTTTTTGCCCCCCCCCCCCCCCACCCACCACACTTATCAAGATTTCAGCTGCTCACGGGGAAAAAATTGTGCATGTTTTACGATTTTTTTTTGGGAGTCTGTAAAAAAAATTGTCGGTATACATCATGCATCTCGTCGGTACAAATATACTCGGGCCCCCCCCAGTTTCCAAAAGCTGGATACGCCACTGCCAATAAAAACTAGTACTACATGTATACAGAAAGAACAATTAAGTAGGAAACAGATGAGTCTTCAGTTGTTTTTTGAAAACTTGTAAGGATTCACAGAGTCTGATGTTGTTGGGTAATAATAATGTAAACGCTTAAAAATATTTCATTCTAAAACTGTTAAAGCTGAATAATTAACTCCCCTTTGATTAATTTTATTTGACAGGTTAATTTTTGAAGAAATAATTGATGTAATTTCTAATAAGATAATTTCAGGCGTGTATGATTTTTGTGCAACGGATGCTATCCTGATGTCAGGTTGAAAAGAAGAGTGGTTCCCAATATCCAAGTTATTCACATACTGTAAAACACTATAATTTTGTGGATACTTTATTTCACGAATTTAAAATTACTGCTATTTTAGCGAGCATTTAATTTTGCGAATCCTGAAGTTTTATTTTTACTTCATTGCAAAATTGTAGTTTCGCGGGTATTTGATTTCGCGAATCCACATACCTCGCGAAATTAAATCCCTCACAAAATTAAGTGTTTTACTGTAACAGCAGCCATGTTAATTCAGAAAGACGTCATTCAGATACATGTTGAGTATGGTAATACTTCATGAAGTAATGATCATAAAATGTTAAATAGGCACTGGATTTGACTCTTATTATATTGGAGTCTGAATGACAAAATTCTATTTTTATTTGGTATTTCTTAATGATTTAGAATTGTTACTTAAAATTTCCAATCATGTGTACACCATACTGTAAAACCACTTCATTTTGTGAGGGATTCAATTTCAAGAATTTTGCGAGGGATGTGGATTCACGAAATAAAATACCCGCGAAACTGACAATTTTGCGTTGAAAGAAACAGTAAAATTTCCAGATTTGCGAAATTAAATGCCTGCTCAAACAGCAGTAATTTCAAATTCGCAAAATTATAATGTTTTACGATATAAATATTATTCAAATTTGTGACCATTGTCATCTGGTGGAAGTGGAAATGTTTGTGCATGTAATTTGTCACTCTTATCACATTTTGAACAATTTTGCTTGTTTTTATTTTTGTGATTTTGAGCTTCAATACAATACACCTACATACAAAATGAATATATTTGGGTGTTTTTATTTTCTCGATATAACCCTCTAGGAAAATTGATAGAGCAGTTATTTAAATTAAATCAAAATCCGAGTGGTGCATCAAAAAGATCTGTATGTCTTTACTGTGCATCAAACAGTGATTAGATCGACTAATTTTTGTCATTGCATAGCTACAATTATTTTCCATACATGTTATCGAGGGAGTTGCACAACTTCATTAGTATTAGCCATCCAGCATTTTAACGTGCCAAAATTAGACTTGGTTTTCCAACTGTGACGAATTTAAGATGAAATTTACTTTCGTTTTCAAAAAAAAGAAGAAGATTTATCACAGTGGTTTGGGGAAACCATTGTGAAATAAGGAGTACAGATAACTGCGGCATAAACATGTCTTTTTTATCTTTTTATTTCAATATTTTGTATCGACTATTTAAGCAATGATACTGTTAAAATGACACATAAAAAGTATCATTTTATGAAACCAGATACAAAGATAATTTCTTAATGATTTAGAATTGTTACTTAAAATGTCCCAATCAATGATTTTAATGTGCCAAAATTAGAGTTGGTTTTCCAACTGCGACAGTTTTAAGATGAAATTTACTTTCGTTTTCAAAAAAAAAAGAATCAGATTTATCACAGTGGTTTGGGGAAACCATTGTAATATAAGGAGTACAGGTAACTGGGGCATAAACATGTCTTTTTTATCTTTTTATTTCAATATTTTGTATCAACTATTTAAGCAATGGTACTGTTGAATTAACACATACAAAAGTATGGTTTTATAAAACCAGATACAAAGATCATTGCAATGAACATCAACAACATACTGTTAATACAAAAATGGTTATAATATGCATTGAATAAGAATCATTAAAATATCAGTCTCTGTAAATTTAAGCTGCATGATTCATAACTAAAACTCGTAATATGATCACGTAACCCCAACTCTTATACAGCTTCACTGGTTACCCATTAGTCAAAGGATTCAATTTAAAATTCTTCTCCTCACATGGAAATCACTATACGGACTCATGCTGTCTTACATTAACCAGCTTCTTACTGCTTATGAGCCAACAAGGACTCTCAGATCATCAAATAAACTTTTTCTTTCAGCACCAAAAATCTTTGTATGGCGATAGAGCATTTTCTTCATGCGCACCCAAATTGTGGAACTCTCTTCATGTGGACATTCGTTGTAGTGTTTCAATCAATGCTGTTAAAGACCTTCTTAAAACATATTTGTTCCAATGTGCATATCATGTTTAATTGTATTTTTATGTTATTTCTCATGGTGTTTTAGATTTTTTTCACTGTTCATATTCCATTTGTATATTTTGCTAATTTTTTCATGATCACATGCTGATGTATTTTTTTCTTCATGTTTTGGTATGAATGTATAGCGCCTCAGTTTAGGCTGCCTAGATAGATGGCACTTTATTAATTTATTATTATTAACTGTCCGTACACTATAGGACATCATTTCATTGAGTTAAATTGTAAAGGTCTTACGAGTTGACATTTTGTAATGTGGTTATCACAACTGAAATAATCTGAAAAGGAGAGTAAAGAAAACTACAGAAGGTGGTATTCAAGGTAATAAAACCCAAAATCCAGTGAGCACGTAGCCTGTTTGTGGGCTAAATATCTGCTATGTTTAAGTGACAATATTGAGCCTGCACACAGGGTTGTAGCTACGTCGGTCGGGCGTAGCGGGCACTCACGTAGCCGGCATTAACATTTTGTGGATAGAATCATTAAATTGCCTCATAAAACAAGAAATTGTACATTAAAAAACCTAAACAAACATTAAGAAGGCCTCTGGATCTGGACCCCATGCCATGATCCACTGCACTTCGTTCGCTACACTTACTCCGTTCGCCGTCAGTCAAATTAGCCGGCACTCAATCTGGCCTAGCTATAACCCTGCTTGCACATTGAAAAATTTGAAAAAATTAGGTTTTAAATGCGACTTTCAGTTTGCCTCAGGCTTAAAGGCAAAACCCGAAATGTATGATTTTGATCCTATAACTATCATCAATTTCATTTCCTATAGCATTTCATGGATGATTTAAATGTATTATACTTTTTATTGCAAGAATAAAGTCAATATTTATAATTTGTTTAATACCCGTCGTATATGCCTATTATTTCTATGTATTTTCCTCTACAGGGAGGACGGCACTTGATTATTTACACTTGTATAGGCCCGAGCTACTCCGGGTAATACTTGTGGCAGGAGACTGGGAAACGAGATCGCTTAGGTTTGAATTTCAGATGTTTTACCATGCGAGGTCTTGTGGCCCAATGGATAAGGCAGTTGCCAAGCAAGCAACAGATCCTGGGTTCGACTCCCGGGCGAGATCGTTTTCCTATTATTGTCTCTTTTCTACCCACGACGGCGAACCTGTTTATAATATTTATAATTTGTTTAATACCCGTCGTATATGCCTATTATTTCTAAATAAAGTCAATGTTTACAAGGAAGCAGGGGCCGCATTCTGACGCGTCTGCGCGTCCTAGACCTCTCACTTTCTTAAAGTGACGCGTCAGGTTTCAAATTGGAAAGACTTGCGGGTCCCGATCAAAATTGAAGGGACCCTTAAATTTGACGATGTATGGAAATGGAAACCTTAAGAAATTCTGTAAATTACATATCCATCCTATGCTCACAAAATAAATTCACTAAAACTGTACATAAAAAATAAAATGTTCAAATACCCAAACTTCAGTACCCCTCAATTTCTTGGGTGACCCCTTAAATTTGTTTTTTAAAGTCCTACGGGGTCCTGAAAAATGTCATGGGACCTCTCACATTTTTGATCCAGTGCTATCCCTGCAAGGAAGAATCATCTTTTAGAACTTGAAAACTCAAGCTGGATTGGCTTGTGTTCTTTACAGGTGTCAGACAGAGTTGACATTTAATACGATTGGTTACTGAATCATCTTTGATCATGTGGGTGCACAGACTGGATACGTTAACACACTGAAGTTAGGAGCATTATATTATTACTAGAATACCCTGTGGGCCCTATTTCATAAAGGTCAAATAAAGATCAAGCTTAAGTCTGTAAGTTAAGAATAGTTCCTATTAGATTCTTCTTCTTAAGTTAAGACCTCTTCTTAGGATAATAAGAATATTAGGAGTAATTCTGTTATACCCTTCACAGAGGTATTCAAAGTGCATGATTTTTAAAAAACCCGCATACTGCCGATGTTGGTGTGTAGGGTATAACAGAATTATGCCGAATATGACCTTAAAATTTAAGAAGAATTCCTTAGTAAAGTTAAGGTACTCTCTGACCTCTTCTTAAGTTAAGAAGGAACTTAAGAATTATATTATTCATAAGTTGTTTTATGAAATAAGGGATAAGAATCTTCGTAACTTAAGAAGAGTTCAAGAATCAAAGATGAATCAATTCTTCTTAAGGGGGGACTCAAGGAAGTTTTTGATTTGATTTTTTGAATTTTGTGAGTGCTGTAATTATTGAACTATTAATCAAATGCATATAAAGGTATACATTTTTAGAAAGAAAATGGATCAGAGAACATAAATTTGGGGTCAATTTTGAACAAAGATTTTGATATTTTGAAGAAGAAAAAAAAATATCACTTTTTGACCCAACATTTTTGAACAAAGCTAACACAAAATATGTTTGAGTAAAAAATGCCCAAATCGCTTGATTATGATGTAAAGACACTAACTTAGGGACGAATTTAGCACTTTTTAGTCCAAATTTCATAAAATATTAGATTAGGTTAAAAATTTAGTAACAAAAAAGTGATTTTCTCAAAAAGATCAACAATTTTTGGTCAAAATTGACGCCAAATTTGGATTCTCTGATCCATTTCCTTTCCAAAAATGTACTTATATACATTTGAGTCATAGTTCAATAATTACAGCACTCACAATTTTTTTTAAAAAAACTTCCTTGAGTCCCCCTTAAGTCCAACTTAAGAAGATCTTAAAAAGTTGTATGAAATAGGACATTAGTGATGTCACCCACAACTTGTGACACGGGGAACAGGTGGCATATGATATCCTGGGTGAACTTGTTACCATCCATTTACACAATCCTCTACTAGGAATAAATGACTGAGACATACATAGTATGATAGTGATGACTGTACCAACAAATTAATATGATGAGTACTGTGATCTTTTAGGATTCTTCTTGTCTGTGAAGCCAAAAAAGTCAACTTTAAAAAAATATCCTTTGTACTTCCTCACAAGATGAGTTGTCATGGTCTAATATGTTACCTTGTCTTGAATTTAACAGTTGATAAAGGATGGTGGCTATATCCGTGTGTTTTACTCTGTGTGAGCATTCCATGAAAAAGAGTCACCCATTATCATTTGCACCCTTGTTACTGTTAGAAATGGTTGATAACATATAGTAAGAAATGTGTATTACATATCAAACCTGTGCACAAAATGATGGGATGTGCACGTACAGCAAAGCTTCTTGGATTGCACACTTCCAACACTGCATAGTACATGCATAGTTTGGATCCCACTGTACATTACTATGTTTCCACTAAGTTTCATATCACATCCTCGGAAGAGCAAAGATACACTTTCTAATTCCTTATGTGCTGTTTCAAATCATTCTTTCTCCCACAAAGAATTTTGAGAGAAATAACATTTTATCCAACTCCATCCATAGCATTTGTTTTCTCTACAGCCTTTGAGCTTTCATCACCCTTCTCTTGTTTATCACTAGATTGTGGATGTTCTGATGCCTCACACACTGGGCTCTTAGACTGATTATCCTCTGTGTCCATACCATGTCGCCCTGATTTTCTATCCCCCTTACCTCCCCCTCCACTCCTCCTCCGTGCTCCACTCTGATGTCTAATGTTACCTGATACACTACTTTGAGTCTTGCCTTTACCATCAGTATCCATAGCATTTGGTGACGGAGGACGCATTTTAGCATCAGCAGGTTTACAGGCCATTATAGATTCTGGCACGGGTACCCCCAGCATGTCTGGAAGCATCCATGGTTTCAACCAGCCTACCAGAGGGGTGCTACCTAATGTGTAATGGGTACGCTTGTGGTAGAATAAGACACCATCTAGACCAACCTATATTTAGAGAGAGCAAAATGATGTAATCAGAAGTAAAATATAGACAATTAATATGTAAATTATTCATTTGAACCAAATGTATGCGGTCGAAGCTCATTCCCCCCCCCCCCCCCCCGCAAAATTTGGAATTGTAGATGCTCTCTGGATATCTATGAGGTTTTCATAGCTCTCCATAAATTTGTCACTAATTCATGTTTTTAGTCATTACAAAATAGATATAAGAATGTTACATTTTCATTGTCACATAAAGGCAATATATGTATATCCTTTATAGACATTTAAATTGGTGGTAGAATAATAATAATAATAATAATCAGTATTTATATAGCGCCTTTTCCAAATGGCTCAAAGCGCTGTAATTTTGCTGCTGGTGAATCATCAGAATCAGGTCGCATCAATTAGGGTGCTGCCAATTTCTAGCGCAAACCTATCCGCACTTAGATTATAACATCCACCATTTTTAATGCAGCTCCCCAAATACCATTGGGTCAAGGAAGTTTTTGATAACCGAAACAATTGATCACCGATTTTGAAAGCAGGGTGGAAACTGGAGAACCTGGAGAAAACCTGCGAGAGCATGCATGGATCGTGAGAAAGTGCATGACTTATTATGCAGTAAGCTACATTCTAGGTGTTAGATATGAAATTGGACTTATAAACTAGTTGAACGAGCATCTTCTATAAGTTTCAAATGTTATACTGATAATATAAATCCAACTTTGGATTTGTGAAATGAGTATTGATCGAAACAATTGATCACCGATTTTGAAAGCAGGGTGGAAACTGGAGAACCTGGAGAAAACCTGCGAGAGCATGCATGGATCATGAGAAAGTGCATGACTTATTATGTAGTAAGCTACATTCTAGGTGTTAGATATGAAATTGGACTTATAAACTAGTTGAACGAGCATCTTCTATAAGTTTCAAATGTTATACTGATAATATAAATCCAACTTTGGATTTGTGAAATGAGTATTGATCTAAACAATTGATCACCGATTTTGAAAGCAGGGTGGAAACTGGAGAACCTGGAGAAAACCTGCGAGAGCATGCATGGATCGTGAGAAAGTGCATGACTTATTATGCAGTAAGCTACATTCTAGGTGTTAGATATGAAATTGGACTTATAAACTAGTTGAACGAGCATCTTCTATAAGTTTCAAATGTTATACTGATAATATAAATCCAACTTTGGATACGTGAAATGAGTATGACCATTTCTTACATAATTCGGAATAATCTTGACCCCAAAATGCTTACCTGAAATGGAAGTGGCTGAGACATGGTTTCTGCTAAGGAGGCTGAATCACAGCAACAATTTGGCAATGGTTTAAATATGAACTGTGTATTGAGAGAGAAAAAGAAAAGCAACATAAGGCCACAGAAAAAAACCTGTTCTACGGGCCTGACCAGCCCTTATTTTTAGAAAGAATTTTTTGACATTTTTCGACAATTTTTTGACATTTTCGAAAATTGTTGCAAATTCACCAAAAATCCCTGAAATACATATTTTGAGAAAGGTTTTATAGCGACATTTTAATTTGGTATAATTACAATATCATATTATCCTGCTACATAATTATATGTTTATCTTAAAACAGGATATTTTTTTATTTTTTAGGTATAATTAAGACGAGATTTTTTCCCGACATATTGCAACAATTTTTATGTTGTGGTTGGATCATAAAGCTAGCAGAAGACCTTCTAGCTTGTTGGTTGGATAGACAATTTACCTATGATAAAACAATTTCAAATTTGTTTTCATTTGCGCTCTTCATTACGACACAGGCCAGCATTTACTGAAAAATGAGGAGAAAATGGGACAACTTTGGCCCATATATAAGGAATTTATTTTAGTTTATTTGGAATATTTACAGCTAATTTTACAACTTGTTTATTTTTTGGTATTTTAGGTATTTTTTCGACATCTTATCGCTAAAATTGTTATAAAAATGTTTTGATGATTGTAAAAACACTTAAATGAACGGTAAGAAACCTAACTTAGAATTTAGAAATGGAGTTTGAAATATCTGATCATCCAAGTATGTTTAATGAGCGTTTAGTATGTTAGAATGTGGGCCAAAGTTACTCCATTCAAAGATTGGGGGAAAAGTATCTAGAAATACATTATTTTCCAACTAAAAGTATCTTTCATGCAATGAATACAAATCTAAATGTAAGAAAAGTGAGTCAAAGTCTAGTATCCCCATTATATGGTACTCTAAGGTTTTCAATGAGCATATAAGTTAGGAAATTTTGAGTGCCGGCTAATTTTACTGGCGGTGAACGGAGTAAGTGTAGCGATCTAAGTGCAGTTGATCATGGCATGGGGACCAGAGGCCTTCTTAATGTTTTTTTAGGTTTTTTAATGCACTTTGAGGGTTCCTGCCACTTACTTTCTTGTTTTATGAGGCAGTTTAATGATTTTATCCACCAAAAAACAACAAAAAACACCTTTTTTTTAGAGTGCCGGTTGGTTGGCAATCTTGAGTACCGGCTACACCCGACCGGCGTAGCTACATCCCTGAAATATGTGTACTTACCGGGTTAATTTTGGACCTCTCTGCTAGTCTCGGCACTTCACTAAACTTTGTGTGCATCCAATAGAATCTAAATTCTGTCTCACTATCATAGATAGGATGACCATTCCAACACATCATATCTAATACAAAGAATGTCCGCAAGATATCTGAATACAGGCAGTCTAAGATGGTGTATTTTGCTGGAATCAAATACAATGAAATTTGAGAGAATAAATTCATCAGGAATCCAAGGAAACATAATAAGAATATTCATAAGATAATTCTAAATTTCAAAAAATAAAATCTGTTTTACAATGTGGATGTGTGTGTCAGGGAAATATTGTTGTTCTGTCAAAACCTTGTGTTGTTCTGGCCCTTGAACATGTATGAAGTAAAACTGCCAAATGGTATGCATATGAAGTGTTACTTTATTATACATGTTCAGTAGCAAGAGCACTAACATGGTTCTAATAAATGTGTTTTTGGCCGTTGAACATGTTTAGAGTAGATTGCCCAAAGGTTATACATAGGAAGCATTTACTTCATACATTCTGAACGGCCAGATGGAAATACAAGGTTTTCACAGAACAGCTGTAGTCTATTTGGCCATTACTTGCAGCACATAACGTGCGCGCCTACTCGAGGAAAGACGGAAGATACATACGTGTGAGTAAAAGCTGCACCTGTTAAGTTACGTCACTGTCCAGAGGAAGCCAAATAGAGTACAGGAGATATAGTCTTCCACAGGGTAGGGAATAACCACCCATTTTAGATTCTATGTTGAAAATGATTTAGCATGGTTAGATCAATAGTACTGCAGCAAGAAGAAACTGTTTGCCAGGCGTTTCCTGATTCACAGAATTAATTGTTGTTATTTGTTATATTAGCGCACTCTGAGTTCCTTGGAAGATTTGTTTGCGCCTTATAAGAACAATCTATTATTATTATTATTATTACATTATAACTCCACATCAATATTTCCGCTTTCTATTCAGATCCAACAATGAGTTGGGATCCAAGTTGGTCAACAATTTGGTTTCACCACAATAGGGTTCTTTAGAACTTTCAATGCAGCAGGTGTCTGCAGACAACATTCTAAATTTCACAAAATGTTTCAGAAATGTCAACATTACATTACCATGTTTGGAATCACCATGAGAAATGCATTGAAATAAGTACAACCATGCCTAGTATTGGTTCAGTAAACCTTGAGATAGACCTTGAAAATTGGGAAAGGTTTCTGAAAAATCTTTTTGTGTTGGTAAAACCAATTGCCGTGTGGAAAGCAGTGTTGTAGTCGAGTCCACCCTACCCGAGTCCGAGTCCGAGTTCGAGTCCTTACCTCTCGAGTCCGAGTCCGAGACCAAGTCCTAACTGTCCGAGTCCGAGACCGAGTCCGAGACCGAGTACGAGTCCTTCATGTTCGAGTCCGAGTCCGAGTCACGAGTCCTTATATGTATTTAAGTTCTGATCACATGTCATTAATTTTTCTATCTATATAGGCCAACATATCAGTGAAGATAATATAATGATGCATTTTTAACCTTCGCATTCCTATACATGGACAAATGTTGATACCATTTTGAATTATAGGCATAAGAATTGATTCAGATATTCAAAAAGTGTCCAGAAGTTCATAGATCGAGAAATTAAAAACTTGTTAAAAGGTCTGATATTCTGTAAAGCAACCCTTCCTCTTGCCGATTCACCTATTTCTTTTCACTGAAAATGTCATACCTAATTTCGTCAATTTGAAAATTGCCAATGAAATATCCTCTTTGTAAGAAAATGTTATCATTTTTTTAAGCAGTATAAATTAATACTGACACAAAAACACCTAAAGACCATTTACATTGTACAAACAGCCTTCGATTGCACATGATTACTATCACTTTAACTAGGTTCCCTCAAATTGTGTTTTAATGTTTGTAATGATTATCAAAAGGTGTTTTCAACAGCATATTGTTAACTGTTCAGATGTATTTATGGTGACTTATGACATTATTTCTAAACTGTTGAAGATTTGATGACTAAATAAGTATTTAATTACTGCAAACAAAATAAGCCAATATTGACTGGACTCGGACAGGACTCGGGCACAATTCCCGAGTCCCTATTGCCCGAGTCCGAGACAGAGTCCGAGTCCTTCACCTCCGAGTCCGAGTCCTAGTCCGAGTCCTTCAAAATAGGGACTCGAGACCGGTCTCGAGTACTACATCACTGGTGGAAAGTGTTAAGGGTTGCAGAATTCTTCTTTAGTGTTTACATAAGCTCAAGCCCTTAACACAGGCCTCTACAGGCCCTATAGGTTATCTCTTAATATTACTTGAACCTCAATTGATTTAGGGTACTTGGTTCAGGTGTTCAACCCTGTAACTCCCCCCCCCCCCCCCCCCCCCCCCCCCCCCCCCCCCCCCACAACCTGTTCTAGATAGCGTACCTCCACACACTTGTATTCAATAATATGCAATTGACATACTTACCATTCCCTGATCTCCTCCTATCTTTATGTGAACCTCCTGGTAGTAATGATGGAAATGTATTGAGAAAGTATCCTCCTTTGTTGTACACTACGGTTCTACCCTGAAGTACAGAGAAATAAACAGAAAATATAACTTTAGAATAGAATAGAATTTGGGTAACATTAATAAAATATTGGTGAGATGTCCACACAGCGGCATGATTGGTACGACACATAAAATGACCGAGAATACTTCTCTAGCAGCACGTAGACTGATTCGATCATGTTTTAAAGATTCATGAAGATACCTTTTTTCAGACAATGGTTTTTAAGCTCCGTAGCTTTTAGGATCATTGCGATCTCTTCATTCAGCATAGCCACTAGGTTCAAAAAACACTAGAACCTATAAAATCACTCCTCTCACAGCTATGACAGAACATTTTAAAGACTCCAAACACAAAAATAAGTTCAAGGACGTCCAAGTGATCACCAGTGAGGATCAATTTTCGAAATGCAATATTATAGAGGCCATTGAAAAAGGGACACAGAAACCGAACCTCAACGGAGACACTGGCTATGACCTACCTGCCATCTATAATGACCTGCTGTCATGTGATCACCCAAAAAGGCGGTCATGTGACAAGTGAAAGGAAGTAAACACTACGATGAATGAAGGGATCGCGATTATCCCGAAAGCTACGGAGTTCGAAAACCATGATTTTCGAACATATCAGATGAGTAGTGGATGCCGGCACCGGCATCCACTACTCAAAATATGGACAAACCCATCCATTATCACACAATAGTTGGGCAACCACAACTAAATTACCATCTTTTATTCTCTAAATATGAGATGCCAGCACCAGCATATCTTTTGTATAAAAATAACATTAATACACATTTAGGATATAATTTATATTAACAGATTGAAAACCATAGACCATTTCAAATTGAGATCGGAAATCTTCAGAAAAACAGGTCACGTGAAGTAGGTGCGTTGCGTGTTCTTCGCAACAGTTGATCGCATTCACAGCATTGTCCTAGTTGGTTGTCCGCCTAGTGATTTACTATGTTTACATACACGCGTGCACACATGAGAAGTAGAACGTGGAACGAGACTATTTTGGTTTTTTATCAACAAAGGCGTTGACCGGCAAATTCCAAATGTATCGAGCAGACGGTAAAAAGTGAAAATATTACCCCAAATCTCTTTCATCTCACAGTTTTTTGTTACTGAAATACCGCAACATCAACTTTGTGAGGGATACAATCTATCACCAACACCAGCGTAATCTACCACACGGGCAGACGGGTGAAAAACATGTTTGTTTTTCTCCGGCACATGGACATGACCTGTGAGCTGACAGGTCATGTAACCGAGCGTCAAATCACTCGGCTAATCAGAAGCATTCGGAACTGATCGTATATTTTCGGATTTGAAATGGTCTATGGCTGGTTGTGGCTGCATCCTGGCTTGTTCTGCATTGACGTTTTTTTAGGATTTGCCCCATCTTGATGGTGATTGGATTACCCAGTCCAGCTTAAACTAAATCCTGTTGTCAGCTTTAT
This sequence comes from Ophiura sarsii, assembly GCA_035610835.1. NCBI lineage: Eukaryota > Metazoa > Echinodermata > Ophiuroidea > Amphilepidida > Ophiuridae > Ophiura > Ophiura sarsii. The sequence goes on along the minus strand of CM069452.1, from coordinate 1,173,037 downwards.
CAAGTCTACTGCAACTCCCCCGACATTGAATATGCAGTGGTTGGTTAAGCGCTTTGGTCACAGGAACCATCCCTCTCCAGTAACTGTCATGTCATTGCTTAGCACACATACAACCACATGCCTCCCTAAAAACATCAGGGAGGCATGTACACTGCTTAGTTTCAAGAAGATTTTGAAGTCACATCTCTATCCATCATACTGACTCTGTTTGCATTGCTCTTCTCTGGGTTTTTGGGTGTTTTTTTAGTTTCATGGATGTATATATGTATGTATCACAGGTATGACGGATCTGGCCATGAACATTACACCTCATGTTAACCTACCTGAGAAGCAATGACCAAGGTTCGTTTTGCAGCTGGACATAGCACCATAACCCATTCCATTGAGAGATCTATGGGTACATCTACTAACCATTCAGACATCATTAACTGGAAAATGAAAACAGATAAGGCCAAATTAAATTAATTGTTTGTCTCAAAGCTCCCACGCGCGTTAGTTTATTGGTGCGCATTAGATTATTTTTTTTTTTCCAAAAAAAAAAAAAAATCCAAAATTTCACCGATTTTTCAGATTTTCATTGATCACATCATCTTAAATACAAAAGTTCACTTTTACAAGGATTTCAATATTTTATATTTAAAAAAAAAATGAAAAAAAACCCCAAAAAAACACCTGCATTCCGCATTAGTTTTACAACAGGAGAGGAGCTTTGAGACAAACAATTAATTTAATTTGGCCTAACAATTATTGTATTATTACATGTTCCGACAAGTCTGGATTAAATGTTGGATTAGTTTCAAAATAGCATGGGCAATATTTCTTAAACCTCTCGGTTTACCAGTGCGCCACGGGGGTCAACCATACTTGGGCGAGTATATTCGCCCAACTATGTAGCCTGGGTCCAAGTGCCAGGCCAACTGGCACAGACAGACTTTACCATGGACATTTGTGGCACTGGGTGGTTAGGGTTAACTCCTCAATTTTTAATTTTTTTTTTTTTGCAATCCCTTAGTTTTCGAATGTCCTGTGGTATGTCCACATTGCGTTACGCATGATTAAAAAGCTGATGTATTCATCTTTCAAATTATACCAAATTTGTAGCACTCATTTGGTTCAGTGATCAGCCACCATTTGTTTACAAATATTTTGGAAGGCCTCAATCCGAATATGCCAAATTCACTCTGTCGTCTGTTCAATGAAGTGTTACATACACAACCAGTGTAGGGAGGTGCTCGATTGACCTTTTGAGGACAAAATAGTGATGATTTTGGCACATTCAGGTTGAGACCTCCCCATATTATCAAGCATCTGGTTGAGAACTGGAACAAAGTAATTACTACAAATTTGGCATCATTGGAAAGAAGAACATGTCAGCTAACACAATATGAACATATATATCTAAGGCATTTGAAATATTTGGGAATGAAAAACATTTCCACACTTTTGTTGAGGAGTGTAGGTTTTTTAAACAGTTCTTACCTAGAACTGATATCGGTCGCTGATGTCGGCCAAGCAAAAGGACGGGCGGTCCCCATTTACCATCCAGATTATTTTTATATTTTAATACATGGGCCCAACCATATACTATTCCGTGCACGTCGTAAACCAACGTAGCAATTCTAACAGTTGGTGTTTGGGCGGCACCTTTAGATGTCATACAAGTTGATGGATACTAACGCGTACTATCAGCATGGGGTGTTCCTTGCTGGTAAACTTTTGCACAAATATTTGCGGTAATACTATTCTAAGTACTATAGAAGTGTTGAACTAATTAAACTGTGAATATTTATTTACCAGAATTTTTAAATAGAGGAAACTATTTATAAACGTCAGAACAGTATTACAATTAATTATATGAAGAGTATTTGTTTCGTTTGGCAACTTTTCTTTGCATGGAGGCTCCCTTAGGGGTCATAAAATGTACAGTGGATTATCCAGGTCCTCACGGATTCGCCATTTTAAGTCAGTGTACTAAGACATTGAGTGACCGATTCCAGTTCTATTCTTACCTGATCTTTGTAATAATTTGTCTTTTTCTTTGATCTTTGAGTTGACTTTACGACCTCCATCTCCTCTGGCTTATCTTTTATGATCTCCTCCTCATCTTCCTCTAATCCTTTCCAATCCTCCTCTGCTAAGCATCTTGCATGATTGGAAAGATCTTGTCTCTGTCTACAATGAGAGATAAATATTTTACTCAGAATTAATAAGATCAATCAAATTAAAAGAATGAAAATGACAGAATATCAATACATTCTAATCTTATCTTTTTTAAGCATAATTTGGAAAATCAAATCTGGCTCTGCCAGCACCGGGGATCGAACCCTGGTCGCCAACATGGAAGTCTGCACCTACCTAATCATGCCACAACCTTGAAAAACTTAATATTTATATTTGATAGTACGCCTGTTAATGCCACAAAATAGACCGGGGAAGTTGGTTTTGCTAGCCCCTAGTACTGTAGTGTTTTGTTACGATGAGGAAGGTTATGGTTACTAAACCAGTAAGGAAAAAATACTGTCAAAAAGTACAAAGGCAATAATAAATGCTTTGAATGCTTTCCATGTTTTAACTTTTTTAAATCAACCATCTATTATTCTCGTGTTTCAATTATACACTAATTTAAACTTATAAAGGGGAAAAAATCACCCTAATTTAATTTCAATCCATAGTTGGGGTGGCATTTAATTTACTATAGCTATGCCCAGGGTTGTCACTAAGCCGGTCGGTGCTGGTCGGGTGTAGCTGGCACTCAGGAGTGCCAACCGGCACTCTAAAAAGAAAAGGGTAAAAAAAACGGCACTCTAAAAAAAATTAATAAAATTATTAACAAATTGTTTCAACAATTTGTGGATAAAATCTTTAAACTGTATTATAAAACAAGAAATTGTGTGGCAGGAACCCTCAAAGTGCATTAAAAAACCTTTAAAAAACCTTAAAAAGGCCTCTGGACCCCATGCCATGATCCATTGCACTTCGTTCACTAAACTTACTTCGTTCGCAGTCAGTAAAATTAACAGACACTACATTTTGACTAGTGACAACACCTGGCTATGCGTTGTGTTTTCTTCTAGTGTTGGAATGTTTCAAATATGGTCAGTAAGAAAATGTGTGTAAGGACTCCCTGTCAGGGACTTTTTGAGCTAGGTGTAGAAGGACGTGGGCAAAGACTTACTTTTTCTGATTTTCCAAGCGAAGCCTTCTTCTTTCCTCCTGATTTCCTCTGTCTGATTTCTGTTTGTATTGTGTGAGTCTAGGATGAGATGCAGCTGTACTGTTTGGGGTCTGTGTCACATTGAAAGCGCCTGAAAAGGCATCTGCTAGCGCCTCCATTGTCTTGGCTGATACTTATTCAATCTATGAAGAAATAATGATACAAAAATATTTTTATCAGGGAGATCTATAGCTCAGTCTGTTACAAATTGGTGAGCTTCCCTAATCCTTAAAGTAGCAAATTAACACTTTTCACGTGGCAGGCAGCTGCAGACGACATTAAAAAATGTCACAACATTTTTCAAAAATGTCAAAATTATTGAGTTTCATTACCACATTTTGAATTACCATGAGAAATTCATATAAGTACAAACATGTCTAGTATTGGTTCAGTAATCCTTGAGATAGACCTTGACAGTTGGGAAAGTTTTTTGAACAAATTGTTTTGTTTATGGTAAAACCAATAGCAGCGTGAAAAGTGTTTTAATACAAAGGAGCGTGTGTGCGCATAAAGCTCGCATGATGGAACAGGGCACAGCATGCATCATATGTGATCACATTTTTAAAGTTGGAACCCAATTGGTGTATTACATTTGACAATTTGGTGAAAATCACCTCTTTTGGTATATTTTTAACTGTACCACAAATTCACAACCATAACTCTTCTAGAGTATGTATAACAATATAATTCTGGAAAGCTACAATGTATACGACTAAGGATTTGAATGGCATCAATTTTAACTTGATATTCAGGGTGGCCAAAAATTGTATAGGGTAAAACAAAGGAATATGCGAATACGGCCCTTTGTGTTTATTTTACTTCAAAAATTAGGCAAAACAAATGCTAATAGATTTGCCATAATTTAATAACGAAAGCTCCAAAATGGATAGAAATAATTCTTATGACACATTTAAAAATTGCTGAACATGAGGCGAGGGGGGGGGGGGGGGAAGGAAAAATCTCATTTGAAGGTGTTCAGATAATCACAGAAGACAATACGCATTAATCAAATAGCTTGGATATGCATTATGCATTATGCAAGAAGTGCGAAGTGCGCTCAGCATTCCAAGGACTTATTTCCAAGATTTGTAGTTGCTAGTCTGTTGTTGCGTTCATGCTATAATAATTCAATTTCCTAGTGGAAGTCATCAGGACAATGTGTCGTATTGAATTGGAAGGGTCTATTCACAGTATCGTACTCTGAATACTGCGAATAAGAAGGGGTTGCTACAGTGGCGTAACCAACGGGTAACCAGCGAGGCCCCCCCCCCACACTTGGAACCCTTGCCCCCCCCCCCCAAATGAAATAAATCGGTGTGGGTGTGGAACGGAGCCCCCCCCCCCCCATTAGGAGCCCCATTTCAAGTCACTGCCCCTTCTTTCCCCCCCCCCCCCCCCCCCCAATGAAAAAGTCTAGTTACGCCACTGGGTTGCTAGCTTATTCGCAGTACGATACTGCGAATAAGAAGGGGTTGCCAGCTTATTCGCAGTACGATACTGCAAATAAGAAGGGGTTGCCAGCTTATTGGCTTATTGGCAGTAGGACCGTGTAACAGTTTAAAATGACTTGCACGCGCCAGCTTGTTTGCTGCCCTCTACGGCCTACCTGTCAATTAATTACGAGAAATAGGGGACTTACTAGCCCTGCGGGGCCTATCTAAAATGGACCAACACGGCAATGAGTTTTACTAAGACCGAATGGCCGGAACATTCCTTGGCCTTATAAGCTAATTTTCGAACATTTTAAGTTATCATTTTGATTATTTGGTGAACAAAATTTTAAAAGGGGCTATATCTAAATTATCTTGCCAGACGTCCCGTACGGAATAAACCGTGGGCAATACTACGCATTTAATTGGTTTGAGCATGCGCACTTGAGTTACGGGACGTCTAGCAAGACATTGCCAAATAGGGGTCCCCTCCCTCCCTAAAAAAAATAATAAAGAAATAAAACATGTAAAAGCTATTATTTAAAAAACAAACATAAAAAACATGAGCACCAACCAAATTCATGAAATTCATGAAATTCATCATCATGAAGTATCAGTTTAATGCCTCACATAAGTTAACCCCCGAAGACAGACCGAGAATTGTCTAGGATAATGCCAATATGTTACAACCATGCTGCATAAAGAAACCCAAATCATGAAATCATAAGCTTACTATAAATGTAGCAGAATTCGGCATGTTCACCGGCATGTACTTTTACTAAAACGTATTTATTACGATACCACGGCGTTTCCTTAAATTAATAATTATATCAATTGGCCAATTTGCTCAACACTAACCGGATCGGATTACAAAGGCTTATTTTATGACCAAAATCGAAATAACTATTTTATACTCGTTTCGGTCTATTCATTTATACGTCTGTTTTAGAGTGTTTCTGATCCATGCCCAGACTTGAGCTCTTGGACCAACAAAAGGAGGGAATTTCAAATGGATACAACATTCGGGAGCGGAGTGTGTCATTTCCGCCCTAACCCCGGATAAGGGACATTAACCTCAGATAGATAAGGCGGGCCTTATCTGGGGTTAACGATCCTTATCTGGGGTAAACAACTTAAACCACAGATAAGGCGCGTTATCCTAGGTTTACGTCCCTTATCTGGGCCGGGGTTAACAACTTAAACGCCAGATAAGGCCCGTACCCTAGGTTTACATCCCTTATCTGGGTTAACGCTACTATAGCGACCACAACATTGTAACAGTAAAACTTGATCTTAAGCCCAAGAGAAGAAAAGCAAATAAAAGGAAAATCTACATCAGACAAAAGGCAAATGAGCCTGGAATCAGAAAAGATATTAACAACTTCCAGCAGAAGTATAATGCTGAAATGGGACAAGCATCTGTTCAAGAAAAGTGGGACGCCATAGAGACAGAAATCAAAACCACAATGGACCGCCACGTGCCATCAAAAATGAGTTCAAGCCGTCATAATCTCCCCTGGTTTTCAAAGAAGTACAGAAGACTTACAAGAACCAAGCAGAGACTCTATAATAAGGCCAAAGCTTCTGGATCTAAACAGGACTGGGTGAACTTCAAATCTATCCAGAAAAAAACACGTAGAAGTCTCCAAAAGGCAAAACGGGAGTACATCTCAGAGCATCTGACTGCAAATATAAAAAACAATCCCAAAGCTTTCTGGACTTTCATTAAAAAAACCAAGTGCGAGGAGGTTGGAATTTCTGCCTTGAAAGTAGAAGGGCGTATCATTAGCGATGCCAAAGGAAAAGCAGAGGCCCTCAATGACCAATTCGCCACGGTGTTTTCACCAGGGAAGATACCAATGAGCACATCCCATCACTTGGCAGCAGCAGCTTTGAAGACATACCTCCACTTGTCATACAACCAGAAGGAGTACTTAAACAACTCAACAAACTCGTCCCTACAAAAGCACCCGGCCCCGACCAGATTCCGCCATGGTTTCTAAAAATAGCGGCTGAAGAGCTAACACCTATCCTCACTGACCTTTTTCAATGCTCCGTGGACCAAGGCGTTTTACCGCAGCAATGGCAGAAAGCAAACGTCACAGGGATTTTCAAGAAGGGTGATAAGAGCAAACCAGAAAACTACAGGCCAGTCTCTCTTACCAGCATCATTTGCAAGATCATGGAACACATAATCCACTCGCACACAATGAAGCACCTTGAAAAGCTGAATATCCTGGTTGACAGTCAACATGGGTTTAGGGCCAAGAGGTCAACTGTTACTCAACTTATCCAGACAGCCCACGATCTGACCACAAACCTTGAAGAGGGCACAACTACTCACCTTGCAATACTTGATTTCAGCAAAGCTTTTGACAAGGTACCACACGAGAGGCTGTTAAGTAAGATGCACCACTATGGAATCAGAGGCCAGCTTTTACAATGGGTGAGAGGTTTCCTGAGCAACCGCACCCAACAAGTAGTGTGCGACGGAGAGACTTCGACGCCAAGAGACGTGGTATCGGGAGTCCCACAGGGCACAGTATTAGGTCCACTTCTCTTCCTACTTTACATTAATGACTTGCCGAACCAACTCGCAAGCAAAACCAGACTTTTTGCAGACGACTGTCTAATATATACAAATGGAAATGACAATCAGCATGTCAAAACCCTCCAAGATGATTTGAAGAAGCTAGAAGAGTGGCAAGATAAGTGGAAAATGTCCTTTAACCCGTCCAAATGTTCAACAATGCGTATCACATATAAGAAGGATCCTCCAACTTCAACCTTCATCTTCTGTGGAAATGAACTCCAGCAGGTGAACTCACACCCCTATCTAGGCGTCGAAATTGACAACAAGATGACCTGGGCTCCACACATCAAAAATGTGATCAGCAAAGCCAACAGAAGCCTTGGTTTCCTGAGACGAAACATGTGGTTTTGTACCAAAGAGGTGAAAACATGTACGTACAACATGTTAGTCCGTCCCGTCCTGGAGTATGCATGTGAGGTCTGGGACCCATTCTCTGTTGTACAAAAACGACGACTTGAGATGGTACATAGACGAGCGGCAAGATTTTGCTGTGCAGACTACCGCAGACACAGCAGCGTCACTGACATGATGACCAAACTAAAATGGGAGACACTTGAACATAGGAGGAAAAACAATAGACTGACAATGTTATACAAGATCAACAAGGGACTTGTTGGAATTGACGCCGACGAATACCTGACACCAGCAAACGACTCACGACACAGACAAAGCAACACACAGAAATATAAGAGAACATATGCCAGACTGAATGCACACAAGGAATCATTCTTCGTTCGCACCGTAACCCAGTGGAATAGCCTTACTGAAACAGCTGTAAACGCACCATCTGCTGATGCCTTTAGGAAGCACCTTTAAGTTAGTTCAACATCTAGTACCCAAAACATCGCGTCCTGCTTGCATGAGTCATCCAGTTATTTTCGTAAAAGTTGGTGAAATGTATAAGAAGTTATACCCTACCGACAGAACCGATACTGATACTGATACTGATACTGATATGGTACACACATGCAGCATAAGTGTGTCATTTCTGCCTTAACCCTGGATAAGGGACGTAAACCCCAGATTAGGTGGGCCTTATCTGGGGTTAACGATCCATATCCCCAGATAAGGAGCGTTAAAGGGACACTAAGAGATGTGTTGGAGGCAGCGCCCTCAATTATGATAAAAACTGAGATTAGTTTATTTTTATAATTGTATTACATGTATGAACTTACACCTATAAGGATTAAGAAAATTCAGCTGTCTTTGTACAAGAAAACGTCGAATCAAAAATGCTCGTCCCGCGGGACGAGCATTTTACGTCCGACAGTATCCCCCTGCAGTACGCGCGATACATAACGCGAACCATATTTGCATAGAGGGCGTTTTTCAATAAATAGCGATGATATTGTTTTAATCAAGTTTTGCTGTGTTTTTGCTAGTAGACACAACAGTAATGGCCATTTTTAATGTTCATCTTGAATTCTGAAGTAAATTTTTAAACATTTAAAATTTTCAACATTTTCAACACTTAGGGATAAGGCGCCTTATCCATTATAGATAAGGCGCATTTTCGGGGTTTACGTCCCTTATCTGGGTTTAACGCGCATTAACCCCAGATAAGGAGCGTTAACTACTAGGGATAAGGCCCCTTATCCATAGATGAGGCGCGTTACTCAGGGTTTACGTCTATTATCTGGGGTTAATGCGCCTTGTAAGGAGCATTAACTAGGGATAATGTCCCATAATATCCATTTGATGAGGCGCATTATTTGGGGTTTACGTCCCTTATCTTGGGTTAACACGCCTTAACCCCGGATAAGGAGCGCTAACTAGGGATAAGGTGTCTTATCTGGGGTTTTCGTCCCTTAACCCCAGATAAAGAGCGTTAACCCCAGATAACACGCCTTAACCCCAGATAAGGAGCGTTAACCCCAGATAAGGAGCGTTAACCCCAGATACGGCCCGTCTTATCTGCGGTTTAGGCCCGGGGTTTAGGTCCCTTATCTGGGATTAAGGTGGAAATGACACACTTATGCTTTAAGTTGTTAACCCCATATAAGGGACGTAAACCTAGGATAACGGGCCTTATCTGGGGTTTAAGTTGTTAACTCATATAAGGGGCGTAAACCTAGGATAACGGGCCTTATCTGGGGTTTAAGTTGTTAACTCATATAAGGGGCGTAAACCTAGGATAACGGGCCTTATCTGGGTTTAAGTTGTTAACCCCAGATAAGGGACGTAAACATAGGATAAGGCAGGCTTTATCTGGGGTTAACGATCCTTATCTACTGTCAGAAGGCCCGTTATCCTAGGTTTACGTCCTTTATATGGGGTTAACAACTTAAACCCCAGATAAGGCCCGTTATCCTAGGTTTATGTCCCTTACATGCATGGGTTAACGCTCCTATGGTACACACATGCAGCATACGAGTGTCATTTCCGCCTTAACCCCAGATAAGGGACGTAAACCCCAGATAAGGCGGGTGTTATCTGGGGTTAACGATCCTTAGCTGGGGTTAACAACTCAAAACCAGATAAGGCCCGTTATCCCTTCATCCCTTATCTGAGGTTAACGCTCCTACGGTACACACATGCAGCTGAGTGTGTCATTTCCGCCCTAACCCCCGATATTTAAAGGGACGTCAACTCTATATAAGGCAGGCCTTATCTAAGATTAACGATCCTTATCTGGGGTTAACAACTCAAACCCCATATAAGGCCCGTTATCCTAGGTTTACGTTCCTTATCTGGGGTTAAATGCTCCTATGGTACACACATGCAGCATAAGTGTGTCATTTCTGCCTTAACCCCGGATAAGGGACGTAAACCCCAGATAAGGCGGGCCTTATCTGGGGTTAACGATCCTTATCCCAAGATAAGGAGCGTTAACTAGGGATAAGGCACATTTTTTGAGGTTTACGTCCCTTATCTGAGGTTAACGCGCCTCAACCCCAGATAAGGAGTGTTAACTAGGGATAAGGCCCCTTATCCATAGATAAGGCACGTTATTCGGGGTTTTAAAGTCCCTTATCTGGGGTTAACGTGCCTTAACCCCAGATAAGGAGCATTAACTAGGGATAAGGCTAACCCTAACCCTTAACCCCTAACCCCTAACCCCTAACCCCCTAACCCCTAACCCTAATCCTAACCCTAATCCTAACCCTAACCCTAATGAAATAAATGACTTGAATAACAAACTCTGTGTAAATACAAGAAACCCGGGGGGGCCAGTCAAACATAATCGTGTACACAGGCGTGACCAAAAAAACGCGTAAAAAGGGGTGTTTTTTCAGTGTTGGACGCGTCACGCGCGTGACGCGTTAAGGGTATCAAAAACGCTGATTTTCAAGAAAAAAGGGTGGCTTAAAATACAGGTCGAACGCGTAAAAGGGGTGTTTTTTAAGTGTTGGACGCGTCACGCGAGTGACGCGTTAAGGGTATCAAAAACGCTGATTTTCAAGAAAAAGGGTGGCTTAAAATACAAGTCGAACGTGTTTAGGGTAACTTGTTTTGTTCCCCGTTCCCAGAAGAATGTTATCTCCGTTCTTGTTCAGGGGTCATATTCTGGCAAGAACTTGTTTAGGGGTCAAAATTTGCAAGGAAAGCGCGCTAAAAACTTGTTTAGGGGGTGATTTTGCTTGCAGGGTAAAACTTGTTTAGGGGGTGTCTGGAAAAAATTTGGTCACGCCTGTGTACACCATTATGTTTGACTGGCCCCCCCCGGGACAAGAAATAGTCGGTTACGCCCCCCCCCCCCCCCCCCTCCTGTTGAAGGCCTGTCCCCCTCATATATGCAAATCACGCTGCTCTGTATCCAGGGGCGTAGCGTGGTAGTTGTGATTGGGGGGGGGGGGGCATACCGCAGGCGCTGATCCATACATGTTTTCAAGTAGAGCCCACTACTTGAATGTTGACCATAATGTATCTAAAGCGGTGCACAGCACCGCTCCGCGTTAGCGCGGACCGTAGGTGGAGTAATGAGAGGGGATGTGCCCCCTCAAAAGTGGAAAAATTATCCATTTTCGAACCCATTTGGTGCAATGCGTGGTGTATACTTTTGACCAATATTTTATTGAAAAACCACCACTTCATTTCCAATCAATATTTTGGTTTTATCAATGATGTCAAAATGCTCCGCGCTAGCGCGGACAGGGGAGATGTGCCCCTCTCACAAGTGGATTTTCAATTTTCAAACCCATTTAGTGCGATCTGGTGTATATACTTTTGACCAATATTTTATTGAAAAGCCACCACTTCATTTCCAATCAATATTTTGGTTTTTATCAATCATGTCAAAATGCTAGATAGCTATTTTGTTATTGTAAGGAAGAAGTTGTGCATAATATAGATATTTTCATGATATGTGATCTTTTCCAAGTAGCGCCCTCTTTTATTGATTTTTACTATGAAAGCAGATTTTCTTGCAGATTTGCATTTTTGATCATAAATCATAAAGATCTTCCAAGTTACAGATCGATACGATTCCTAATTACCTCAAAATCATGGTTTGAAAATAAATTGTACCGCTACGGTACAATCTATTTTTCAAATTTTACTCTAAATTCACTCTAAAACCATGGTTTTGAAGTAGGCCTAATTAGGAATCGTATCGCTCTGTAGTCTGTAACTTCGAATATATTTATGATTTATGAAAAGTAAATCTGTCAGAAAATCTGCTTCCAATTATTTTTCGAGGATTGAGGGCGTCCCCTGGAAAAGATCACATAAGATGGTTGAAATTGTTATGTTGAAAAACAGGTTCCCCAAATGGTTACGTTAAAAACAGGTTTTATCAAGGCAAAGATTCAGCATTCTGAGCAAGAAGATTTAGCGTGGTTCGAGACCCATTGTTGAAACCTGTAGAAAATCGCAAAAATGTTCTGTTTATAAATTAAAATGATCCAGAAAACTTACCTGAAGCCATCTTGTTAAGCTTATATAGGCCTATTGAAACATTGTAACTAAAACTAATACGCGTGAAGTGCGCAAAAGATGCATTGTTAACGCTAAAAAGGTATAGTAAGACGATTTTAACACCCTCCACATAATATTTAGAATATTTTGTGTGGTTCGAGACCCATTATGTTGAAACCTGTAGAAAAAATTCGCGCAAAGCACGCAAACAAAAATAAATCAGTTTTTGAACTAAAATGGAGCAAGAAAAACGTTCCTGAACCTATCTCGTTAAGCTTGAATAGTGAAACATTGAAACTAATACGCGCGAGTTTTTAACGTCCCCCACATAATATTTAGAATATTTACGATGGTTCGAGACCAATTACTAGTAATGTTGAAATCTGTAGAAAAACTTGTGCGCGAGGCGAGCAAAAACATTAATCAGTTTTTGAACTAAAATGGTCCAGAAAAAACGTTCCGGAATAGTCAATGAAACATTGAAACTCATAGCGCGAAGCACGCAAAAATATTTTTAGTGTTTAAAAACACTAAAACGGTCCAGTATAATGTTTTAACGAATAACGTGAACGTAAACCCGTAACCTCCCCCCCCCCTCCTTTGCGCCGCGAGTATACTCTTCCTCTTCCTTCCCTACCTCCTTCTCCTCCCCCTTTTCATCTAGTCCTCCTTCCCCTCTTACTCCTTTTTTAAAACTCTTTCGTCAATGCCAGGTGGGGTGCATGGCGCTGCCTGTCTGCTGGGCCAGCCATCCCGTATACGCTACTGGCTCTCTCTCCCCTCCCCTCCCCCTTCCCTTTCTCTCTTTCTCCGTTTCACTCTTTTGTCTCAAATAACGTTGTTCAATTCAACATAGGAATTTGATTTATACATTACAAATGTTTTTTCTCTGAAATATGGCACTGAAATATAATTGCAAATAATATGGGTTTTAAGAAACACCGCGGCGGATCCGGGGGTGCATGGCATGATCCCGGGACTCGCATTTTCGTGTTGCCGATGTGTTCGAAAGATACCAGGGCACGGTCTTGCAATGATTTCGCGCACCGCGCCATCGTCTAAATCCGGCCTTGAGTACCGCCACCACCCCCCCCCCCCCCCCCCGGCTGCGCCTAATGATTCCCGATCCGAATTAAACACCCCCGGCCGCGCCTAATGATTCCCGATCCGAATTAAACACCGTCCTGACGGTAACGATTCTTTGCTTTCCACTTTCTTCCTTCCTTTCTCTTTTCTTCTTTCCCCTTGCTTTCACTAGTTTCTTCCTTCCCTTTCTTTTTCCCCTTTCCTTCCCCTTTCTTTTTTCCTCCGAAAATCATTGCCCCCGTGCCCATTGACGCTACGCCATCGCCATATATTAACACCTTCCTTCCCGCAACAATTTAAGAGTGCGTGCCTGAGAAAACCAAATGGTGGGCGGAACATGAAGGTTGTCGGATTTGGCTCTTTTTTGGTTTAGTATATGTACTTGATGAAATATTCATGCTGACAAGGTGTGAAAATTCTGGCCCCTATAGCTTGGATTTTGTGCCCCATCAAGTTTTAGCCCCTTTTAAGCCCCAAAATCTCCCAAAATTGCATATAATTGCCCATTTTTGCATAATGTTCATACTTGTAATCTTGATGTCCATTGTCAAATTATTTTTTAATCAAGTTAAAATATTGTAAGTACATGGGTTTAGTATTGTGAAGATCAAACCAAATTTCACTTAACTCCTTCTTCCTCACCAGGGGGGTCCCACTTAGGACCCCCCTCAAATATCTTGATGTTTTATGTAAAAATAGGGCTATCTTCAATCGCTTGCAGGAATTTATCCCAGCAGTGAATCAAAATACCCTGATTGTAGTCTCATAGCATGACACATTGGCTATCAAAAACTATTCAAACAAACTTAGCTGGGGAAATGTGTCTGGATACTGAAAAACATAGTGTTTCTATATAGTAATTTTTAATATTTTCTAAAACAAGAACACATATTAGTCGGGTATATACAGGGGTTACCGTACACCCCCTTCTCCCCAGGACTCCCCCCAAACCAACTTTTTTTTACTTACTTTCATGGTTCTAAAACATATTCAGAATGTTACCAAAACTAATTTTGCTATGCTAAGGGATTATTCAAGATGGCGTCCAAAATGGCCGCCAGAACTGGTCAGATCTCATAAAATTACATATAGCAATCAAAATGTATGGTGAAAGTATAGTTTTAATAGTGGGATGTATGCATTAGACCACTACACTCTCATATCCAGAACGTTTGCTTTGTTGACACACCTAAATCCAAGATGGCCGCCAAAATGGCCGCCAAAAATGGTAAAATATCATAAATTGGCATAATATGAACCAACATGTATGATCAGAGTATAGTTTTAACGATGGGGTGTATGTGTTAGACCACTAGTAACTCATGTCCAGTATTCTGCTTTGTTATCATAGTTAAAAATCCAAAATGGCGCCCAAAATGTGTCCCAAAATGACTGAACCAATTTTGAATTCAGTAAAATGGGATAATATTAACCAAAATGTATCATGAACATATAGTTTTAATGATGGGATGTATGTATTAGTAACTAGTATGTACTAGTAACTCATATCCAATATTTTTTGATTTGTTAACATACTTAATAATCCAAAATGGACACCAAAATAGGTCCCATAATGACTGATTGTCGGAATTCCATAAAATGGGATAACATAACCAACATGTATGATGAAATTATAGTTTTAACATTGGGATGTATGTATTAGACCACTAGTAACTCCTATCCAGTATATTTGCATTGTAACAATGTACTTTAAATCCAAGATGGCCACCAAAATGGCCGCTGTAAATGTAAATATAGTCTACATGAGTGTATGGTAATCCAAAATAGATTGTGAGTGTATATTACATCAAATTCACCAACTAGTATGTTCTAAACTGATAAGGCCCACCTCTGTGACAATTCTGATTCTGTATCACTTTCCAAAATGGCTGCCAAAATGATTAATTTGATATTAAATGACCTAAAACAATTGTTTTGTAAAACTATGTAATACCTATACCCCCAAATCTAATGGGACAGCATTCACTACATGTCTACGATAAAGCCCAGTGGCTGTAGATCTGATCATACATTTTGGTTCATATGCCAATTTATAGAATGTTAACATTCTTGGCAGCCATTTTAGCGGCCATCTTGGATTTAGGTGTGTTAACAAAGCAAAAGTTCTGGATATGAGTGTCTAGTGGTCTAAATACATACATTCCACTTTTAAAACTATACTTTTACCATACATTTTGATTGCCATAATATGGCGGCCATTTTGGACGCCATCTTGAATAACCCCTTAACGTACCAAAATATATTAGGTAACATCCTGAATATGTTTTAGGACCATGAAAGTAAGTCAAAAAGTTGGTTTGGGGGAGTCCTGTGGGGTGGGTGGGGTGCACGGTAATCCCATACCCGACTAATTTTTCTAAATCATAATATCCAATAACTGGTGAACACGAGTCATGTAGATGATGATGCCTAACACACCATTCTTGGTCCCTCTGATATCAAGGCTGCTGTAGTTGTGCATGGTTTGCCAAAGATCAGTATACTATAAGTAGACCTAGCTGGTCCACACAAATTCTAAATATTGTTTGTGTGACATCTCATTCACCATCTTGTTATTAAAAAAATGTGGTAGCCCAAATAGTAGGCTATTGCCCCATACATGTAGTTAAAACACCTGATACTAGAAGAAAATTAGACAAGATAAAATCAAACTAGAAAGTGATGCATTTCCCATCTATCTATCTATGAGACTAACTTTTGCCCTAGTTATTTTATTGGGATAATGATGGGAATTGTGCCTCTACTATATAGAAACACTTTGTCCTATTGCATCTATAGATATGCATGTATATCAAGGGTGATAATGTATATTCAATTGTCATAGTCCAATCGTTATAGTCCTATAGTAGATTATATACGTCATTCATATATTCTTGTTCATTGATTGGTTAAAAGTGGGTCACATGATTAAAAATAAACACGCTGTTTTGCCAAAAGTACTATTTACGGCTCCCAAAAGTACTATTTACGGCTCCCAAGAAGACTATTTACGGCGCCGGTAGTTTCACGCGGCGTTGTACTCCGCGTGACGCAAGAGGGCGCACGATTGCATCCCCGGACGCAGCGTGACGATCGTTCGATGCACTGCCTTTGAATGGACCTACGGCACATAATCTCCTGGCCACAGTTCGACATACGTGGGCGCACTTCGATCAGGCTGCGCACGCATGTTTAACTCACAAAATACTGCCAACCAACAACACCAAAGCACCTGATTGGTCAAATTTAAACTGACGCCTTTTTAACGATCGTCACGCTGCGCCGTATCCACCAACGCAGTGCTCCCGCTGCGCCATAACCACCGACGCAGTGGCGCGTGATGGTGCGTGGAAAAGCTCATGAGTTTTTTCAGTTCTCACGTTTGAACACCAACCAATCAGAGCCTTGAGGTCGAGATGACGTAGTGCGCACAACAGAGATCCAGGGGACCGTTTTGGGGTGAGGTTGAGCAGGCGTACTTTACGCGAGCTCAACCTCATGTGACGTGGGTCCATTGAACTTTTAAAGCTTTTTAACTGATGAAGATTGGAACTTACCGGATGATTTTTGAATTTGAACTTTATGGAACTAGAAATATGACGTATCTAAAACAATTATATACTACCTTTATTCGAGTCTCTGGATTAAAACTATGGTCCCTCGATGACTGCAATAGGCTATTTAGCTTCGGGGCTGCGCCCCTCAGCAAAATAGCACTATTGCAGTCACCTCGGGCCCATAGTTTTAACCAGGGTCTCTCATGGCAGTATATATTTGTATAATATCTATTATAGCACACACCACCCATGGATCAGTCATCCTCCCGTTTGGAAAAAAATACTATAAAATAGAAACACTTTTTTTACCCTTAGGCAATTCCACATTTCCAGTTTGATTGACACTAGGATCAATGTATTTAAAACTAATGATATAAAAAACTGATTGACGTAGGCTATTTGTATTTGAACCTGACCTATTCTAAGCAAACTATTGTGTCTAATTGATATTACTATACAATCTAGAAACACTGATTGCTTCAAAAGATTACCTTTGATTACACAAACCTTTGCTTCAATTCTCTGATGTGAGAGACTTTGGGATAAAGCTATCGCTGCTCAGAAGCAGCAATGTATGGTTTAAGTAACCTTTAAAAATCAAAACAACAATATGTTATTTCAAAACACTTCAAAAATATTTTCTGTCTAGAAACAATCATTTAGATACAAATATAAATATATTCTTAAAGTCTGTGACCTATTTGATTGAATTACATTCCTGTATTACAACAATATCTCAAATAAATCATATACCTTCAATTGTTTTAAAATGTCTAAAATGCCTTATAGAAACACTGCATTGGGTGTATCTAGAAACCATTTCCCCAGAACAGATTTATGTTTTCTGAAGAGACAAGTGATTTAGCTATTCGGCTATGAAAGAAATTTTTCAATTCACTGCTGGGATAAAATCCTATTCACATTTAAAGATTGCCCCTTTTTCGTCACAAAAATCAATGCCTCGTAGGGGCACTTTTTTCTGTGACCCCCCCCCCCCCCCCCCCCCCCCCTCGTAATTCAGAATGAGGTGGGTGATTTTTGGTTGAATCTACACAATACCAATGCTGTATATCATTGATATATGGACTGGATTCAAAAATCAGTTGATGCAAAGAATCCCATTTTGTGCCTTTAGAAACAGAGACAATTTAAACGATTTTATATGATTTTATAGCTCAAAATGGGGCTAAAATGCCATGGGCAGAAAATCCAAGTCAGGGGGGTCAGAATTTTTAAACTTCGTCAACCTGAATCTTTCATCAACTGTACCCAGCAAACCATATGAGCAATATTGGACAACCTTCATGTTCCTAGATTTTGTCATATCATCCTATTCTCTCAGGCATAGACTCTTAACCTTCAATTCAACCCAAAACAAGAAGAGTATTTAAAAAATACAATCATCGCACAGAAGAGGTAGATTAAAAGCTAATTATTGAATTAATTTAAATTATATGGTCACTTTAAACTTGATTGAATTTGGATAAATGTATCGTATTTGTTGTATTGTATTAACTATAATATAAACACAGTGTGCTACTTTACATACGTACAGGCTGTCCTAAATTGACTACTACCCATAGATGTTCAAAGTTCATTCATTTTTTTTAATAGAAAATCAATAAAATTAGAACCATTGTTTTTCCTTTATCCGTATGACATATTAACCTTTCATTAGAATTTTTAGCTTATCATGAATACATTGTAACATTGGACTGATCAAACTGAAGATTCACTCTTTAGCATAAGACATGGTGGTTTCACCTTTTTGACAGAATGCAAATCAGGTTTTTTTTAAATTATAAAGTAAAAGAAGTTTATCACACTTGAGTGACCCATATTTTGACATGTGTTTAGGGACTTTTGAATAGCCAATGAAGTGGTATACATGTAGGTGAATTAGTACTTAGTAGTGGCTTAGATAGATTTCATTTTCACATTGCTGGGGATTTGTGATTTTTTTAAAACTAAAATTGGAATAATCCTTTCCGTTCTGATCACATAATAACTGCGATTGTACCAATCACTACAAATTCGGGCAAGAGGGTATTTATTAATGTTGATACTGATCATCTAAACAATATTCAAAACGGAGCTAATTCACAAATTCCCAGGTAAAATGGTCAGTAACTTGAACATGGTATAAACTGGCACTGGTATTTGTGAATGGTTACATGAGAATAGTTCCATCATGTCCATGGACCAATGTATCAATTAGTATTGTAATTCCATTCCTTGTTGTTAACAAAATAGGGGTGGGGGGGGGGGGGGGGGGGGTGTACTACATACATGCTATCCCGACCCCGAAATGATTAGCACCCATCATTGCCAAAAGTTCATTAATTTTTTTCATTATAAAAATCAATGAGATTAGGTCCGTTGTTTTTCATTTTTTCTCACATAATTGTAGGCCTATATCCATTCATTCGAATCATATTATACTATTATCCCTGAGGCCCGATACTTAGAAACTAAATGCATTAATTGTACTGGTTAACTTGTGTCACACAATGTTATTATGCACAGCCAGGAATAAGCAGGAATGTAAACACGTTGATAATTATTACTCAAGGTTTGCTCCCTTTGGGTTGAGACTCAGTGGCGTAACAGCCGGGGGGGAGCAGGGGGGGGGGGGCACAGTGCCCCCCTGAAGGTGCTCAGCAGGAAATTAAAACCTACCCACCAGGAAAAATAGGGGGAAGGGAAAAGAGGAAAAGAAGGGGGAAAGGGAAAGAAGAGAGAGAGAGAGAGAAAGGAAAAAGGGAGGAAAAAGGAAAAGGAAAAGGAGAAAAAAAGGGGAAAGAAAGAAAAGATGAAAGGGAAAGAAAGAAAGAAATAAAATTTCGCAGTACAAAAAGCACAACAGTCAACAAATTGTTTTTGTACTGCGAAATGTTGTGACCGTGCGAAATTTTGAGACCGTGCAAAATGTTGTGACCGTGCGAATTTTGTTGACCCTACCCCCCCCCCCCCCCCCCCCCCCCCACACACTTACGTGAAATTCACGAGGTGACTGACTGGGATTTTTTTTTTTTTTTTTTGGCTGTGAAATGAGTCTAGGGTCTGTGATGCATAGTTGTCATGTTTGTATCGACATACGTGTTCATTATAATACACAGTTCAACAAAAATAAGTTCCCCTTTAGATTATGCCTGATATTTTTTAAATGAGTTACTCCATCGAAACGATTTTTGGCACACATAAATGAGTACAACAAGCAGTATAACACCTGTGCGGCGTTCAAGCAAAGACCCTGGTTCAAGCTGCTTTACCATCCTCCTTCAATACACCATTTAGCAACTTTTGAATTGAGGTATTGTTACATTCAATGTGTGCTCATTCAAGCATTACAACACCTGCGTAGTTATAGCCCCGTTCTAGTGTTGCTGTGAACACGTACATTATGTGTGCCAAAAATCGAGTTTTAACAATGGGATGTATGTGTTAGACCACTAGAAACTCATAAATATTTTTACTTTGTTAACATACTTTAAAACCAAAATGGCCGCCAAATTAAAACTGATATTATGCTATTCAATTATGGAATTTTGACCACTTTTGACCACTTTTTGCCATTCATTTGGCGGCCATTTTGGTTTTAAAGTATGTTAACAAAGTAAAAATACTAGATATGAGTTTCAAGTGGTCGGTCTAACACATACATCCCATTGTTAAAACTATACTCGATCATACGAGCGTACATGTTGGTTTATTGCCAATATATGGAATTTTACCATTTTTGGCGGCCATTTTGGCGGCCATTTTGGCGGCCATTTTGGCGGCCATTTTGGCGGCCATTTTGGCGGCCATTTTGGCGGCCATTTTGGCGGCCATCTTGGATTTAGGTGTGTTAACAAAGCAAAAGTTCTGGATATGAGTGTCTAGTGGTCCTGAGACTAGTCTCAGAGTGGTCTATAATACATACACTATCAAAACTATACTTTCACCATACAATTTGATTGCTATATGTCATTTTAGGAGATTTGTCCAGTTTGGGCGGCCATTTTGGACGCCATTTTGGATATCTTGCGATCATCGGGGTTTTTTTCACTGTAAACATCTAAAATGTGTTTCAGGATCCTAAAAGACACCCTAAAAAGTTGGTTTGGTTTAGTACTGGGGTGCAAGTGAACCCCCTGTACATACCCGACTAAAACTTTAAAAGGGGAACTTATTTTTGTTGAACTGTGTATAATGATTTAACTAAAAAAGCAAATAATATGAACGATACATCATAGACATGATGAAGTACATGACACTTGGCCTTCACCAGAAATGTAACCCGGTATAACTCGGGCTTACATTGTCAGTGTTGTACATTGACTACATTGTACTACATGATAAATGTGGGGTCAAACCAAACTATGGTAAATCGATTAATATGTTGAGTTGAGACTATAATGATTCAGAGTATTCGTGCAGCAAAACTTGTGCAATTTCGATCCCGTTTTATTTGAGTTTGTGTCAATGCAGCTGTTTGGTATTCAAACGTTATCAGTTTGTGTTCGATAAAGTTCATCAGTCTGATTATAACTGTGGAAACAATTAGGCTACGTGTAGACAACTGGGTTCAAGTCCTCTTAGTGTTACCGTCAATTCGACAGTCAACATGCTTATTCGCCACTCTTCCGAGTTACCCCAAAATACTCTTCCAAACCCGTCTCTCTCTGGTTGGGAATTGATAAGACCAACCGATGGCGTTCACTTTAGCTGCTACGAAGCCATTATACCGAGTAACAGTACTGTATTGCTCCAAGCTCCTCCACGGGATCTCCAAGTAACCACATTTACTATTGCATCGACGGTGAAGGCATCTATCAACTGACCGATGGAATCGGGGAGAATCATTCCATCAAGCATGGCTATGTGATAGCATTGTCCTCACAACTAACCGGTAACCTCACGACATTAGCAGGTGGCATGAGACTGTTTGTTATCTACTGCAATGATGACAACGCCAATGCCCCGCGACATATTGTGCGGTCTGTGGAAGAGATCGATGGCACAGACCGAGATATTGACTTTGGAAAAGGTCATAGTCGTCGGCTCATTCTCAAGCGTGATGGGTTCCCGGTGAGTGTGCATCTTACGACGTTAGATCCTGGTAACTCCATGAAGCTGGAATACAAGAACCATCTGGAAGGAGTATATTTTTATGCTGGAACCACCAAGTACATCTGGAATGGCAGGAAAGATGCAGCTACGACTAAGGTTGCCAATGGCAATGGTACATTGATGTGTATGGATAAAAACGACCCACATACAGTTGATACTACTGTTGGTGATCAAGAAGCGAAATGCGTTTGTGTTTTTTACCCTGCCTTAGATGGAATGGAGAACCATAATCTTTCTGCTGAGGGGTATTCTAGCTACGAACTTGTTCAAGATTGACACTTGGACTGTTTAGAAGACTGAAAAGACCAATAGAGTTCTATAACATTCTCATCAAATTTCACGTTTTAGATCATGTAGCTTATCAATAATACTAAAACATTATAGACCTAGTGTGGTGAAGATGTATAAGTGCTGCTCTTTTCAAGTGGGCGTGTCATCTCTGAAGGCTTAGTTTGAAGCTAGACTGGGTCCCCGCGTCCCTCTATATGGCCGCCATCTTTAAAAATGACGGACCAAAAAGAGCATTTGAGCACCCTCGCAAGGGCCGTGTGGAAAATTGGGAAGACTGATCGAGTTGATCGAGTCTAGTTTGAAGCTGTGAATGTACCATTATTTCCCCCTTTTTTACAGATGTTTCACACTGTAATCACACAGTTATCAATACAGCATGCACTACAAAAATTCTTACAATGTCGTTTGTTGAACTAAATTAACTATAACGGTATCCCATAGTTGCATGACAAATTGCCCGCTTAGGAGCGCTATTAATTCGGTCTGGTAAACCTATTGTTATCAATTACTACGAGAGGATTGCCTGGTTGTATATTTAAATTCGGGGCGTGTATACGAGCGGTACTTCTTGCTAACTGCATGGGTGAGTTTCCATTATGTTGCAAATTACATCCACGCTAATGCGTTTAAACTACTCAATGGGCGTTGCGATACAGCCGGTTGGTTGCACACGTACACGAGAATTATGTCATATAGCAACCAGCTTTGATGGAAGGTGAATATTTAAATTTGTTGCCGGTTTTTAAGGCACCAATTTATAGCGCTGCTAAGCGGGCTTGTAGCGTAATGTGTTAAAGAATCCCATTTTTCATGAAAATGTATTTGTTTTATATCATGGCTTTACTTTTCCTGAATAGGGGAATGATAGTTGACCATCCTCCGCTTTTGTCTTGTTTCTATTTTGTAAATTTAGAAACTGCATGTAAGAGTTTAGCGGCACACATCTTGAAGTTAAGAATACTAAAAACCTACTTATCCAAAATGATAGTAAAATTCACCCTTCCTTTGATCCATTTCCCCAAATGCAACGTATTCGGGCACTCACAAAATATGGGCTCCATCGTTTCCCTCTAACAAGGAGTTTACAAGTCCTACAATTCTATGAGTTAAACGGAATTGAAACCATATTTTACGTCAAAACTACCCATTATAGAATATAATATTGTGATATTTTAGTCATAAAAAGATTGTTCTGAAATGCCATAACTCTAGCAATATAAATGCATACATAATTTTAGAAATCTAATCATAGTCTGTATGTCAGTAACCTTCCCATAATAAAGCGTGTTCAGGTAATATTTAGAAAATACTAGTAATACACGTGTTATAACACTTGGATTCAAAATAGCGCGCAATTAATGAGGTTGAGGTCGCGCTACAAATTCAACTGAATGATGATAATCGATTGGTTATCAGCTATAACAATGCGGCATCAGACCTGGATCGCTGCACATGGCAGATAAATGGGCGCTTCTTATCCCTTTAGCTTGTTTATTTGTCTCAGATTCTAACATTATGTATTGTTCATTTACTAATCAACATACCATTTGCATAATTATTTTGACTTTAATTTATTTTCCCGGAAGTTCCAAGTGAATGGTATGAGTCCGTTTAAACTGGATAATTTTACAACCACAAACATAATTCACGAGTTCTCGTGGTTTTTAAAATGTAAGTTAACTTTGATTTTAGATAAACCTGAGACTAATATAACTAAAGAGATAGGAAGCACGGCACTACTGCTATTCATCACTGTGCACAAGGTCCGGTGCGGAGAGTGTTTAGTCAATAGCCAATCGATTATCATCATTCACTTTAATTTGTAGCACGACCTCATTATTTGAATGAGGGCGCTATTTGAATCCAGTATTATCGGATCCACACGTTTATTACACTTTTTAAATAACCTGGACACACTATGGGTTGGCTACCGACATTTTAAAAAAATATAGCGATTTCATTTTAGAAATCTATCACGGTCTGTTAAAACAGACCGTGATAGATTTCTAAAATGAAATCGCTATATTTTTGGCATTTCAGAGAAGCATTCCAATTATTAAAAATCTAATGGTTTAATACATTCTTGGACATATAAACAATGTACTAGGGTCATTCAATAAGTTCTACCTCCTCCCCCATAATATCGCTAATATTACTGTCAACCTCATGACATTTGTCATAATTATAGCTCCGAATCATAGCTACACATTTGTAGTAAATGATAATTGATATCTGTTTTACTTTTGTTATGACGCGGTCAAAGCCAGAGAGTGATTTTGGACAACGGACACATAGAATTACCTTAAAATATACACATGTTTTCGGGTGTTTTTTCGTATTTTATGGTTAGATATAAGAGCATGATTTAAATACTAAAAATGGAAATGAATGAATGATATCTAAATATATTACAGTGTTATCATGTATAGATAAGATTGTAAACAATATTCAGCCAATTTTGAACCCTACATGACCCCATTTTTCAGTGGAGGATTATGGCAGTGGCGAAGTGACCGGGGGCTCGAAATACCAGAAAGAAACTGCTATTGTTGATATATTGTCAAAATATCCTAAATAGCAAAGTGTTGCCCGTTAGATGCAACCCGTAGTGAAAATGACAATTTTCAAACGCTTTGCAGCCACCCATCCCAAAAGTATCCACTTTAACCATAACACTCTGGAGTGCTACGAATCACTACAATGCGGTGTGCTTGTGTCACCCGGCTCGGCAGTTTTTCGATGACATAATGGCCCCAGGGTATATATGCACGGCGGAATATACTCCGCCATGCATGGTTTCCCCAGTGGCCTAGCGGTAGATCGTCTGCCTCTGAACCCAGAGGTCCGGGGTTCCTGTCCCGGGGGAGTGGGGGCACTTTTTCCCCTCGCTATTTGGCCGCGCAAACAATTTCTTTGTAAAAGTTGCCTCGGGTGTTAGGGTTATAATATATGGATCGTGCTGGATCTTGGGAGTTTGAAAATTAAAACATTTGTACCAATTTATGATATGGAGTATTTCAGTGAGCAATAAAATACGCGGGTCTTTGTGTCTTGTGACATCAAAGCTGAAATGTCTTTACAGCTTTCATGCGAACATCCAGATGGGGTTGCCATTGGCACTTTGTCCATTGCCAGTTCTGATCACTCTTCACGGTCTGGAAGCTTCCACTCAAGCTCTTAAACATGCCATGACAAGCAATTGAAAGTATGTTACGCTCATATGAATAGGAGAACCATACAAATAAAAAAAATCACACACATCCAATTATCATCAATTAAGGCAAAATCATGACTTTTTATTTTAAAAAAGAACACATACAACACTTTAAAGTATCATAGTTACTTAAAAGGTCGATACACACAGTGATGCAATAATTCATTTGGAATATGAAAATAATATCTATATTAATTTATGACAGCATTAAAGTTGCTATTGTTAAAATTTAAAAAAAAAGGTGTTATCAGCTTTAAAAATACATTTTATCTATATACCAAGATACTACTATCTTGACATTTTATCTGACAGGTTGCTTCAATGGTATAATCACTAATAACCGACGGTTGAACTTTGTCTTAACCACATAGACAGCACTGCATAATATCATTCTGAACAATATCTCTGATTGGTAACTGCAATAAAATATCAACATCGCACCGCCTATAGACGGGTCAATGGGTCGCTTAGTCATAAGGGTCGCTAGTCATAAGGGTCACTAGTCATAAGGGTCGCTAGTCATAAACCCTAACCCTAACCCTAACCCTAACCCTAACCCTAACCCTAACCCTAACCCTAACCCTAACCCTAACCCTAACCCTAACCCTAACCCCAACCCTATACCTAACCCTAAACCTAACCTAACCCTAACCTAAACCTAACCCTAAGATACTTTTATGACTAGCGCACTCGTGGTATAGGAAAATACACGTTATGACTAGCGACCCTTATGACTAGCGGGTAGATCCCCTATTATAGACGATGTCACCTGTATCATCACAGTAGCCATTCGCAAAAAAGCTTGCCTGCTAGTATGCGTGCGAATTGCCTGTCAAACAAAAGCTTGCCTGTAAGTATGCGCAAGCATTTGAGGAGGTCCATTATAAAACATTCACTAAACCAAACCAGTCATCTATAATAACAGCCGTCAATGCTCCCGTGCATTGAATGGAACCAGGCACTTTACATTGTTGATTAACCCTAACTCCCGCCCGGGTGTGTTTTTTGTGAATTAAAATATCAAGGGAGAAAAACGTGTAAAATTTGGGGGAAATCAGTCTCCGCACGAAGCGAACCCGGGCCGCGTGCGTGCAAGTTATATGCTCTACCGACTGAGCTACACGTCGGGAAGGGGAGGTTAAAAAACAAGTTGAACCACGCACTGAGCAATTTGGGGTCAAAATTTGAACATGCTCCGATTTTGACAAAAGATATCTCAAATTGTTCGTCAGATCACAAGGGTTCAAGAAATGTAAGTTGTTACCACCTGGAATCGTTTTTGTGCCTTATACAGGGTCAAAAGGTCACAATCCCTATTATACGATCTGGAACCCTTGTGATCTGACGAACAATTTGAGATATCGTTTGCCAAAATCCGAGCATGTTCAAATGTTGACCCCCTAAAGCAAAGGTCAACGACCTTTTCACGTTTTGCTCAATATCTCAGTAACCATACATCGGAAGTGGGCAAACTATACATTTTTAGAATCCTTGTGCTCTGTCAAACAATTTGGTATGCTTGTCAGCTTAATTGAAGCAATTTAAATTTTTGATCCCCCAGTATGGCGGCCATATTGGAATTGGCCAATATGGCCGTCCCAGAAGGCTCAAATTTAGGCATCCATCATAAATCATAAGAGTATGGTATGAGCAATATATGAGTCCAAGTGGTGCTTTTAGAAGAAACTGAACTAAACCTCCCCTGTGATGCCCTTAGCCCCAACTATCTCTATAGAGTGATTTTCCACTCTTTTAGAGTGAAATAATTTCACTCCTGTGTTAAGAGGGTTTTTATCTCGCTCTTTTAACATTTTTAAATGTATATAGTCTTAAAAGTATATAGTCAGCATGAAGAAGATTTAAACAATTGAGTGGGGATAAGTCCACCTGTATTATATAAAAATTAAAGCTGATATAAAGAACATTAAATTGCATCTCAGTGCCTTGACTTACGTTAAGCTAGTCCAGCAATGCGACTAGCCTAAACTAGTCCAGCTTAGGACGGACTCACATCAAGCTAGTGAGCGACTAACGTAAAGCTAGTCCAGCAATGCTCCAGCTTGACTAACATAAGCTAATCCAGCCATAGTCCAGCAGAACAAATCAAGCTAGTCAGGAACTATGAATCACGTTTCATTCGCCTAACCTGTCATGTTTCCAACCGGGAGAGTCCATACATGTGACCCATCACATTAAAATAAACCAGTTGTCTCCAAAAAGAAAAATGTATATTTAATTTCATGATGCAAACCTAATTTTTATTAAAATCAAATTTATGACACAGACATTTTGCAACTTGAGAGGTGATAAATTCCTTTTATTTTATCTTTTCTCATCTTCTTTTCAAGTGCTGTTCTTTTCTGCAAATAAAATCTGCCGACAACCGGTCTGTTTCGATGTTGTGATGGGTCACATATCTCAATAATATCCCTTGTTCTGTTTTTTACCTGTTATTAATAATAATAATAATAAGTAACTGAAAGAGAACCCAAATGTAAAACAGAACTTTTATATGAACTTAGTTTGACCAAACGTACAGTTATTTCGGAAAATAAACTCCATGCTCGAAAAACTAGCACACAACGCACAAGTGCAACGCATGGGTGGTTTATTGTTAAATTGGGAAAAAACGAGTTCTGACCACTGACCACGCTCTATTCAAAGCTTTGTATTTCAAAAAGTTGACATCAGATTGGTCAATGTTTATCACCAAATAAGGTCAAATATATTTGCTTCTATATCCCTAAATATGAAGCAGGTATACTTGCTGCCTACTTTTTGGACCCAGATTTTTGGGACACGCTGTAGTGCAGCAAAAATGGTTGTGCAATTTCGTTCCCGTTTTATTTGGTTTTGTGTAACAAAACATACAGCTGTTTGGTATTCACACGTTATCAGTTTGTGTTCGATAAAATTCATCAGTCAAAAAAACAAACATTGCTTGATCAGTCTGATTATAATGTGGAAACAGTACACGTTTAGACAACTGGGTTTAAAGTCTCTTTGTCACCAGTCAGTTCGACAGTCAACATGCTTATTCGCCACTCTTCCGAGTTACCCCAAAATACTCTTCCAAATCCGTCTCTCTCTGGTTGGGAATTGATAAAACCAACCGATGGCGTTCACTTTAGCTGCTACGAAGCCATTATACCGAGTAACAGTACTGTATTACTCCAAGCTCCTCCAGGATCTCCAAGTAACCACATTTACTATTGCATCGACGGTGAAGGTATCTATCAACTGACCGATGGAATCGGGGAGAATCATTCTATCAAGCATGGCTATGTGATAGCATTATCCTCAGAACTAACCGGTAACCTCACGACATCAACAGGTGGCATGAGACTGTTTGTTATTTACTGCAAAGATGACAACGCCAATGCCCCGCGACATATTGTGCGGTCTGTAGAAGAAATCAATGGCACAGACCGAGATATTGATTGGGAAAAAGGTCATAGTCGCCGGCTCATTCTCAAGCGTGATGGGTTTCCGGTGAGTGTGCATTTTACCACCATAGATCCTGGCATCTCCATGAAGCTGGAATACAAGAACCATCTGGAAGGAGTATATTTTTATGCTGGAACCACCAAGTACATCTGGAATGGCAGAAAAGATGCAGCTACAACTAAGGTTGCCAATGGCAATGGTACATTGGTGTGTATGGATAAAAACGATCCACATACAATTGATACTACCGTTGGTGATCAAGAAGCGAAATGCGTTTGTGTTTTCTACCCTGCCTTAGTTGGAATGGAGAACCACAATTTTTCTGCTGAGGGGTATTCTAGCTATAAACTTGTTCAAGATTGACATTTGGGCTGTTTAGAAGACTGGAAAGACCAATAGAGTTCTTTAACATTCTCATCAAATTTCAAATGTTAGATTAAATGTTGCTTCTGAATAATACTAAAACATATGGATATGTGGTCAAGTGGACGTGTCATCTCTAAAGGCTTTGAAGCTGTGAATGCGTCATTATTTTTTCTTATTTTCTTCTTGTTTTCCTTCTTTTTGACAGATGTTTCACACAGTAATTTATCAATACAGCAATGCACTACACAAATTCTCAGACAATGTCGTTTGTTGAACTAAATTAACTAATACGGTATCCCATTTTTTCATGAAAAAGTATTTTTTGATATCATAGTATGGCTTTACTTTTTTTCTAAATAGGGGAATGATGGTTGACCCTTTGTTGTCTTGTAAATTTATAAACGGCATAGTAAGAGTGTTATTTTTAGAACACTCATCTTGAAGTTAAGAATACCAAAAAGCTAAACTTACTTATCCCAAATGATAGTGAGATTCACCTTTTTTAAAGTCCATTTTCCCCAAAGGTTTCCCCAACGTATTCGGGCACTCACAAAATATGTGCATTGATCGTTTCCCTCTAAAAAAGCCTTGGAACTTTATACGGGGAAATAAATTAAGACAACATAATTATGCAAATGGCTGTTAAAGGTAGATGACCCGATCACATTTTCGTAACACAGAATTATTTCAAACATACGGAGATTTTCATATCATATGAAAGCTCGTATTTTTCTCATCATCATACTGAAATTTGACGGCCTAAATCGGTATAATTACGGAGAAAACGATGAAATAACGTCGAATTACCGCGAATGGTGGTAACCACCGATATAGTTTGTGAACTACTCAATGGGTACAGTTCACAGCATCTTGTGCGTCTAAAATAAGAACCATTAGAGCTATGCAACTCAAACTTTGGAACACGACTTTTTTAAGGATGACCTTTCATGTAGAATAGAAAACTTCAAGTTGAAAATCGGAACATCTACCTTTAATTAGTAAATAAGCAATAAATAAGTGTTAGAATCTGAGACAACGATATGCAACCCAAGACAGAGGTACTCCACATCTCTTCAAAATTCTCCAACATTTCTACATTAACTGCAGGTGATTCTCAAGTGACAGCTTGTAGGTTCGCAACCTCGGTGCAATTTTTGACTCTCATTTGACTCTCACATATGCCGCGGTGCTTCCTTCGCTTTGAGAAAGATCGGTACAATTCGTCGTTACCTGGATAAATCAACTACAGAACAGTTAATTCATGCTTTTGTTTCCTCCAGACTGGACAATAACAACATTCTTCTCACTGGTTTGCCTTCAAAGGACATTTCAAAACTTCAAAGAATTCAAAATTCCGAATTTACTTTCACCAAAATGCGAGAACACATTACACCAGTTCTCCGAGACCTCCTTTTGGTTGCCACTTTTTGACAGGATCATTTTCAAACTTCTTCTCCTCACATAAGTTCGTCATGACATGGCACCAAGGTATGTGTGTGAACTTCTCCATCCATATGTTCCAACCAGGACACTACGTTCTTCAAGTCAAGATCTGCTGCAAACTCCATCATGTCGGACAAAAACATTTTCCATCATCGCTCCGAAACTCTGGAATGATCTGCCATGAGATTCGTCATGCGCCATCCATCAATCAATTCAAGAACTATCTCAAAGCTCATGTTCCATTTGTGTGAATTGTAGTTTATGTATATTTGCTTTATGTGGTAGTTTATTATGCTCTGTTCTGTTTCAGCGCATTGGGATGTTTTTCAAATATTTTTGCGCTTTATGAGAACTGTTTATTATATTATCTTATGTAAGTGATATAAGAAGCGCCCATACCTGCTATGTGCAGCGATCCAGGTCTAATGTCGCATTGTTGAGTTGATGGCCAATCGATTATCACCATTCAGTTGAATTTGTAGTATGACCTCATTATTTGAATAAGCGCGTGAGAGTCCAGTGATCGGCACGTGTATTAATATTTTCTAAATCCTAGACACGCTTGCTACCGACATATGACTAGATTTCTAAGAGTAAGTATGTGAAGAGCTTTGTTGCAAAAGGGCCACCAGACCACCCCGACATGTTACTCATTTTGTATTAGTGAATTTGTATTGACAGGTCCATGGAATTAATCAAATTATTGTATGGCTGTGTTCATTACTGTTTCCATGACTTGGATTAGCGCATCCATGCACGCCAATTGAGGCACCAACCAATAAAAGCCAAATTCCACATAATGAATAGCCATCCATTCAATAATGCAAAATGAGTAGTAAAGCAGAAGTGGGTAGGCCCTTTTGCGAAACAGCTCTTCATGTATTTATATTGCTAGTAGTTATGGCATTTTAGAAAAAGGTATATTAATTAAAACCTCTAAATTATATTGACACTATTATAGTGCTTGAATATAGACATATGATAATCAAAATCCAGAGTTTTAATTGTAATAGATTTAATATGAATTAAAACACAAATGGTTCGATGTGATCGATCTGATCTGAATGAATCTATTTATGAATTAAAATATCACAATTGATTCACAATGTACTTGACGTACGTAAGGGACTGTTCATTATTTATGGTGGAGGGGGGTTGGGTAAACTATAGGGGGGGGGTCATGTAACTTTCATATGTTGAAATAGAGGGGGTTATGTAACTTTTTATTCTTGAACAGGGGGGGGGGGGGTGTAAATTTGTTTAAACTATAGAGATGGTGGTGATTGGAGTGATTTTAGAGACTATTTTGGAGTGTGAATGCCATTTATTTTCTGCGCTTCGCGCATATTTTCTTAAAACCTATCGACTTCAAAAACTTTTACTATGAGACGACTTCTGGACAGCAAATCGACGATATGGTGGAAAAACATCTATATAATCATCAAACAGTCGAGACATTAGAGCCACAGGGTGTATAATGTTACAAAATCCAATATCATTCAAGATTTTATTGCTCACGCGTGTGACGAGGCACTATCAACCGGTCGTGTTCACCAGAGTGTAACTATTTGACCTCATTATGTGTGTATATTATAACAGACGACACGTTTTGTGAGAACCGGGCGGAACCGGCCGTAACCGGCGGTTGCCTGGCGGTCGAGTTTTGACGTGATCCCTAATCAAAATTGTGTAACATTTTATTTTGAAATAAAACTTGACTCGGTATTGAAATGTGAATAGAATATGAAATAATTCACATTCTTTCTAGTTCTTAGACATTTTGGGGCATTTTTGGATCTAATACCACTATTTCTGCTATTGAAGGATTACAATATGACATGAAATTGCTTTAGAATGGTTTAAAACCTCCGTATTATGAATTACATCTTTATTATATTTTGAGTGGTGTCTGTGGCGTCGCGGGGGTGGCGGCCTGGGGGAGGGGGGGGGGAGGTGGTCATGCGGGGCGTGATTGGGGGGGGGGGGCAGGGAGAGGCAGACCTCGTTCCCGTTGGATTGACCAAATAAAATTGATTACTGGACACCCTCTCCGTGATTGTTACTCCTTTGCTGAAGATCGTTATTTGTGGCGTAATATTTGTAAGGTCACGAGCTGTCAGTCATGACAGGACCGAACCAACCAACCTGTAAAGGTATTTGCAATGACAAAATATCAGTGATTTATGTATTTTATCCACCGCTTTTTATGTATATTAACCGTTGGGTCATTATTGTCATATTGACTAACTTCCCTTTAACATGAAAAGTTGGCTAAATATCAAGATGGTTTATTATAAGCAGGGCCTGATTATAAGTACTAAATGATGATTTTATGAAGTAAATAAAATCATTAAAGAAAGGGGGTATACTGTATGACAAATGTATGGGGCATCTGAATATCACAACCATGCAACCATTTAACTAGGTTCATACCGTTTTACCCTAATAAATGTGCAGTCGAAATTTTCGCTTGTTTTGTACACCATATACTGCTATTTACACATTAACCACGAAAACTGTATAAAACATGGGTTAATGAGACATGTATCCTTTTTACATGTTAAATACTATGGAAATGTGTTTGTAAAGAAAATACTGCCTAGTTTCCGTGTTGTCATTCACTGATTTCTGTGTATTCTAACCTTTGGAACATATAGGACCAGTTGCCCCACTGATGGGGTAACTGGTCCGTGCCAAGTAAAGTTTTCAGTTAGTGGTAATTGGCCTTTTCTTAAGATATTTTTTAACATTGATTATATGTTATATGAAAACAGTTACATGGGTGATATTTTCATAGCAATTTCATAAATATTTACACGAACTTTAATCTTTTATATCATGAAATATGCTTAACCGGACCAGTTGCCCCATCCTCCCCTATATGGCCAATTTGTACTCAGAAAAAAAGATTCTAAATCTGTCCACTGCTTAGAACCCTCAAGGGTTCTTGAACGGAACCAAAAAAGGTTCTTCAGACACTTTCCGGAACCATTTTGGTCTCTAAATAGCACTATAAAAGGTGGGGAACCCTTCTCTTGAACCTTCGAAATGGGTTAAAATTTGAGAACCATGAGAACCAATAAAGGTTCTAAAGAGACCCAAAAGGTTCTGTACAGTGTCTGAAGACCCCAATTAAGTTCTACTCAAGACCTTTTGATCTTATTAAGAGTATTAATCAAAACAAATACATGTCACTCTCTGTCAAAGTTTAGCATTTCAGTACAATATTCAACCAATTGAATTTTTCACGCGCTTTACGGTCACCACCCATCCCAGAAATATCCAATTTAATTGCACCGACCCAACCTAAATGTATCCATTTTAATATTGATGGATCCTGCTGGCAGGCTAACTTGGGAGTTTTAAATTTTAAAAACATATACCAGTATATTATACAGGGTGAATCAAAAAACATTGTGCACGATTTGAAACGGCAATTTGACCTTGATGCGTGCATTGAACCATGGAATATTTGTTATCTTTATACTGCATTATTAATCTAGTTTATCCTCCCAAAATAGGAAAGAAATCGGCTTATAGATAAGAAAACTGTGAAAAGTTTTGTAAGCTGACTGCGTTTTTTCCTATGGGATTTACACAGTTAAGACATGAATATTACTGCAGCATGATGATATGGAGCACTGTTACGGCACAGGGATGTCAAACACAATTCCATGGTTCAATGCACGACATCAACGTCAAATGGTCGTTTCAAATCATGCACAATGTTTTTTGATTCACCCTGTATATCGCAAGCCATGAGGTCCATAACGTATTGCGGCAACGCGTTGCTTTCCCAAAGCAACGCGTTGCTAAAATAGCCAATAGGAATAGAGTTTTTGGCAACGTGTTGCTTTGGGAAAGCAACGCGTTGCTTTGAGGTGATTTTCAAAGCAACGGGTTGCTTTGGAGATTATTTTTAAAGCAACACGTTGCTTTAAGGAGTTCTTTTGATTAACCAATTGACAAAGCTCTTTTAACCGAATGTAAACCGTATACTTAACGAATTTGGCTATATGTTACATTGGCCTATTGATCATAACGAAATGCATAAATATACATGTATAAATTGTAGGCCTACAGTCAAATTAGTGAACGGTAGGCCTATACGGCGGTTTCTTCTGTAACATCCCTTTAGCGGCTGGAAAACACTGCTTACTTACCCTAACCCTAACCCCTAACCCTAGCCCTAACATTAACCCTAACCCTAACACTAATCCTAATAGCCCGTAATAGGCCTATTCATGGTAAATCGAATATCAAGTAAGACCCGCTCTAATTGGTGCACATGTAAATCCACAACAACACGTTGTTTTCGGCTGAAATGAAAGCTACGCGTTGCTTCCAATCCAAAGTAAAGCAACGTGTTGCCAAAAACTCTATTCCTATTGGCTATTTTAGCAACGCGTTGCTTTGGGAAAGCAACGCGTTGCGGCAATACGTTATGGACCTCATGGCTTGCGATACCTGTAGAGTATATCAGTGAGCAATAAAATACTGGATCTTCGAGTCTTGTCACATTAAAGCTGAAATGTCTTTGAACATTCAGATAGGGTTGCCTTTCTGATGGGCCATTGCCAGTTCTGATCACCTTCACGGTCTGGAAGCTTCCACTCAAGCTCAAAACATGCCATGACAAGCAATTGAAAGTACAGTGATGGATACATGGGGGTGGGGGGTGCCGGCGCCAATGAACCTTTTATGTGGACCACTGTACATTCTTTTTAGAACTCCCCCCACCACCTTTGTAAAGCTTTTTGGGGGCCGGTTTTGATGAAAATGTCCTACCGCACTGTACCGAGCTGTCTGCAAAAAAAAAGGTGGACAACCTTTTAAGAATTTTTGGGTACCAATGTACCTTTCCTTGAAAAAACGGGCTTGGTCAGCCTCCTGTAAATTTTAATCCTGGATCCGCCACTGAAGTATGTTATGTTATTGCTCATGTGAAAATGAGAACCATACAAATAAATAATTCACACAAATGCAAACATCAATTAAGGCAAAATCATGACTTTTTATTTTAAGAAAGGACAAATACAACACTTTAAAGTATTACTTTTCAAAAGGTCTATTATACACACAGTAAGTGATGCAATAATTCATTTGGAATATGAAAATAATATATTTATTAATTTATGACAGCATTAAAGTTGCTATTTGTTAAAAAGAACACAAAAGGTGTATAAGCTTTAAAAATACATTTTTATCTACCACCAAGATATCACTATCTTGACATGTTGATGCAATGGTATATAATCACTAAAAGTAACACAAGGTGCAACTCCTTCTTGAAGGCATATTATGTCAGAGGACGATGGACACGAGAAAACCTAAATTGTGAATTCGTATTGGAATAACACGAAATCGCGAATGTTGATCTAATCATTTTGAAAAATTCGTCATAAGTTAGAAGAAAATTTTTCCAATCCAAAACCGTTGTGGGTGGCTAACCACCCGCAGTGTCAGTATCATTTTTTGAATTTAAACCGTTGTTAAGCGTTCGTCCCATTCACTTGATCACATAACCTCGTTCGCATATTTTAACCTAAATACACGTGAATACGCCCGTGTCCAGCGTCGTCTGTATTATGTGATCTTTTCCAGGAAGCGCCCTCTATTCACATTTCAGATCATAAATCATGAATATATTCCAAGTCACAGAGCGATGCGATTCCTAATTACCTCAAAATCATGGTTTTAGAGTGAATTTAGAGTTAAAATAAGTTGTTGGCACAGTCTCCGACAGTTTATTTTTACTCTAAACCATGATTTTGAAGTAATTTGGAATGTATGATTTATGATCAGAATGTAAATCTGCAAGAAAATCTGCTTTCATTTTTTTTCTTGAGGATTGAGGGCGTTCCCTGGAAAAGATCACATAATATACCA
Source organism: Ophiura sarsii (assembly GCA_035610835.1). Lineage (NCBI taxonomy): Eukaryota > Metazoa > Echinodermata > Ophiuroidea > Amphilepidida > Ophiuridae > Ophiura > Ophiura sarsii. The sequence continues at coordinate 1,136,535 of CM069452.1, read as the reverse complement.
TTAATACAGTACTGCATATTTTCATTCTTAACATCTTTGCTTGGTAACTGCAATAAAATATCAACCATGAAAAGCACTTATTAATTGCAACTGCACCGCCTATAGACAATGTCACCTGTTATGTCACAGCAGCCAAGCAAACAAAAGCTTACCTGCTGATGAGCGCGCAAATTGCCCGTATGCGCACACATTCAAAGGGGGTGACCATTATAAACCCATACACTAACCAAACCAGTCATCTGTAACAACAGCAGTCAATTCAACAGCTAATGTTTGTTCCCCCGTGCATGGAATGGAACCGGGCACTTAACATTGTTGATCAACTTGAGGTGGTCTATAGGGACTTGGGCAATAACGTACAAATCACCAAAGTGAAATCCCTGAATTGTCTTTGAGATGTCTGTGCACCCAGCAGAGCAGAGCAGAGCATTTGTGTATGTTGTATTTGGGAATTGGCCCTTAACTGAGCAAGCACTTAATCACCTAAAATCAGTTTCTTTGTGTAGTGTTTCCCGATACCACAACGCAAGGCAATTAATGACTGACGGATTGGGGTAGACACGCATACAAATTTCATTTTCTTTGTGCGGCTTATACAGCGGTGCGGCTTATACAATAAGTGCTGAATCTTACTTTGATGAATTTGGGGACCAGCGGCTTATACTCAGTGCGGTTAATAACACAGGAATTACAGTACCCTGGATATGTCACAGTACCGCCATCTATTAGGCAGGACAAACTGTACGCATTATTACATCCTGGCCCTGACAACTGGTGTATTACAGATGGTACCAATGATATGATATACATTTTTAAGCTGATCTAAAAAGCAAGAGGGTGCAATTGAAGTGCATAACAAGTTATCATAGAGCTTACAGGTATATCCGAGAAATCTAAAGCTTAAAGGCATTTTAAGCGATCTTTTCCATGGGACGCCCTCTATCCTTGGATTTTGTTTTGAAAGCAAATTTTTTGGCAGATTTTCATTTTTTATCATAAATCATAAATACATTCTGAGTTACAGGGTGATACGATTCCTAATTACTTCAAAATCATGGTTTTAAAGTGAATTTAAAATGAAATAAACTGTCCTGGAGCAGGACAATCCATTTTCAACCTCTTTAAACCATGATTTTGAAGTAATTTGGAATCGTATCGCTTTGTTACTAAGAATATGTTTATGATTTATGATCAGAAATGTAAATCTACAAGAAAATCTGCTTTAAAAAAATCAAGGAAAGAGGGTGTCCCATGGAAAAGATCGCATAATATGCCTTAAATTGACCCTATATCTACTAGGGATCTTTTTCACATCTTCAATTTGATTCATAATAATATAGTTGTAAAAGTGGAAATTTTCACGCTATATTTATTATTTTAGCGCTTTTTACGCTCGAACCAGCTACCTCGAAAATAATAACACATATGTGATGCGATCAAGAGGAATGAGTCGGATGTCGGGGAATCCCAAATTGAGATATGGCCAATTCAAAATGGCGGCTTACATAAGTTTTGATGGAAATTCATGTATACAATTTGACATAACTTTGGAACAAAACGTCGTATCGAAATGGGGTTTTCAGTTTCTGAAAGCTCTAGGTGTCTTCTTTAAAACTGTATTAAAAACTCATTTTCCGACCAGGGTCGACATCCGACTCATTCCTCTTGATCGCGTCACATATTTCTATTGCATATAGTTCTGTGTGATGAAACGACAAATCATGAATTAAAATCATGTAAAACAGTTGAAAATCTGCAAAGTGCAAACTTTTAATCACGCAAAAATTACCACTTTTACAGTACATAATGTGAAAATCTATATATTTGTTATAACACAAATAAAGTGAAGTATTGCACTATGCCCTTAAACAATTGCCACAATCTCTCATAATACAATTCCGAGTTTTTTTCAATGTCAATAACGTAATATTTGTTCATATCTGAATAGCAAATAACACTGTATGCTACAAGGTATGTATTAAATGTCAACTTAAAAATGTGGTCAACTGTTAAAGGTAGATGTTCCGATTTTCAACTTGAAGTTTTCTATTCTACATGAAAGGTCATCCTTAAAAAAGTCGTGTTCCAAAGTTTGAGTTGCATAGCTCTAATGGTTCTTATTTTAGACGTACAAGATGCTGTGAACTGTACTCATTGAGTAGTACACAAACTATATCGGTGGTTACCACTATTCGCGGTAATTCGACGTTATTTCATCGATTTCTCCGTAATTATACCGATTTAGGCCGTCAAATTTCAGTATGATGATGAGAAAAATACGAGCTTTCATATGATATGAAAATCTCCGTATGTTTGAAATAATTCTGTGTTACGAAAATGTGATCGGGTCATTTACCTTTAAATGTCAACTTAAAAATGTGGTAAACTATTAAATGAAATTCTTATCTGTATTACAATTATGACTACCAATCATAAAGCCTATTGCAATTTATTTTTTTTTAATTTAAAAATAAACAATATGATATCTTTGAATTGTGAGATAGGCATTTAGGATGGGTATTCATAATATAGGTTTTGCCATCAGATAAGTTTTAAAAGTTTAAAATTGATATCTTTGGCATCAATCTGGTGAAGTTATACCCTTGTACATGTCTCAATCATTTATCAGTATTTGTTTTGTAATGTTTGTTTATGACCTTTAGAGTGTCTTCCGATTATTTTTGGTCCACACAGGCTAGATAGACATTTAGATGAATCTTTTCGGAACAATTTGGAACCAAACATGCCACAAAACAACAAAGATAAACCATTGATGTTTCCAAATTTGCCTTTTTAACGCACGCATCGGCTAGAAAATTACACTTGAATGGCCAGGAATGAAAGGGATATTGATCACACAGTGCAACTGCATTGGCTCGTGCCTAAGCGAGCGGGTTATTTGATTGTGAACAGGTAATATGTGGTCTTTTCTCCTCGTGTAGTTTGTTGAAAATGTGAATTTGGAAACGGCACAGAATTTCATTAAATGGTGCTAAACATGGTTTATCTTTGTTGCTTGGTGGCAAGTTTAGTACCAGATTGTGCCTAAAAAAGCTTGATTGGTCAAAAAAAAATCCAACTTATAACACAGATTTTTACTTTAATCTTTTTTCATCTTCCTTTGTTGTTCTTTTCTGCAAATAAAATCTGCAGACAATCTGTCTGTTTCGATGTGATGGGCCACATATCTCAATATATCCTTTGTTCTAATCACCTGTTATTTATCATTCACATGGACTTTAAACCATGAGAACTACCGGCCGATTGGTTAAAAAGATGGATACATCATTTATTGCACCAATGAGAGACATTGTTAGAATAATTGTGTCCCTGATAAAGGGTGAAACATTTTCAACATTTTACAAGCTGCATTTAAATTGGCTATTCATATGAGTACATCTTGTAATAAACCAATCAGAACCACTGTAAGATAGACAGGTAGACCCCAGGGGGTCCAACCATGAGAATTGTGTGTTTCTGAAATTGCACAAACAGTGGCATATTCAAAGGGGTCAGCAAATGACACCCCCAGCTGGCCAATTCTGGGTTACCTTAGGCACTTTAGCACTGGTTCTTTTCCTGCACCTCAGCCTATATGCTTTTCTGTCACAACGTTGCAGAGAGACGATCCAGAAAAGTTCACAAATTTTCTATCAATAAATACACTATATGTGTGAAAAATGAATACATTAAATAAATATTATATACAATACGATTGATTGAATTATGAATAAATAATGCTATAATCATTTGTCGTTGTAATTTACAATAGTGCAAACATCGATACTATAATTTAAGGCAAAACAAAAAATATGTTGACTTGGAACCATTTAAAACTTTATCGTTTTCCTGTAACAATACCAGAGATGGTTATAACAATGCTTTACTAAATTTTCTTTTTGCAAGTGACACCAAGTCAACTTATTTTGAGTAATAAAAACATTTGTTTCAGCTTCCTAATAGGCTATTGGGTTATGCAATACAATTTTGGTATTTGAGGCAGGGTGATTAAACTAAAAACGCAACTATGTGATAAGGCCAAAAAAACAAACAAGTTTGTTTCCAGTAGCAAGCCTGAAAAGTCAAAATGCAAAATGCGTTTTTCAAAAATGAAAATTCTTCTTCTTCCTCTTCAAATCTGTGCATTTTTGTTACTGTTATGCTCGCAATAATGTAACAATAATTCTTCCCGTTTTTTTCTATTAAAAAATATTAAATGCGCAAGAATCAAGCGGCTCAATGAAATGCGTGTGCACTACTGGAAACAAACTTTTTTTTTGTGCCTAATATTGTGATTTTAAAAGTGGTACCTACAGAAAACTGAAACAAACTATTTTCCTCTAAATAATCATTTATTCCAAAATAAAAAGCAGAAAAATATAAATTTGTAAATTTACAATATTTACTCTATTTGATCATAATTTTGTTCATATATACTCTATTTGATCAAGTACTTTTGTTCATATAACTCTATTTGATCAAGTACTTTTGTTCATATATACTCTATTTGATCAAGTACTTTTGTTCATATATACTCTATTTGATCAAGTACTTTTGTTCATATATACTCTATTTGATCAAGTACTTTTGTTCATATATACTCTATTTGATCAAGTACTTTTGTTCATATATACTCTATTTGATCAAGTACTTTTGTTTATATAACTCTATTTGATCAAGTATTTTTGTTCATATATACTCTATTTGACCAAGTACTTTTGTTCATATATACTCTATTTGATCAAGTACTTTTGTTCATATATACTCTATTTGATCAAGTACTTTTGTTCATATAACTCTATTTGATCAAGTACTTTTGTTCATATATACTCTATTTGATCAAGTACTTTTGTTCATATATACTCTATTTGATCAAGTACTTTTGTTCATATATACTCTATTTGATCAAGTACTTTTGTTCATATATACTCTATTTGATCAAGTACTTTTGTTCATATATACTCTATTTGATCAAGTACTTTTGTTTATATAACTCTATTTGATCAAGTATTTTTGTTCATATATACTCTATTTGACCAAGTACTTTTGTTCATATATACTCTATTTGATCAAGTACTTTTGTTCATATATACTCTATTTGATCAAGTACTTTTGTTCATATTTACTCTATTTGATCATAATTTTGTTCATTTATACTCTATTTGATCAAGTACTTTTGTTCATATATACTCTATTTTATCAAGTACTTTTGTTCATATATACTCTATTTGATCAAGTACTTTTGTTCATATACTTTATTTGGTCAAGTACTTATGTGATGTCATACATACTCTATTTGATCAAGCATTTTTGTTCATATATATATACTCTATTTGATTAAGTTCTTTTGGTCATATACTCTATTTGATCATAATTTTGTTCATTATCATATACTCTATTTGATAAAGCACTTTTGTTCATATATATACTCTTATTTGATCATTCATATACATTGTTTGTTAGTATGTTCATTAATATATTAATTTGGTAATTTACAGTTATAACACTGTATACAGGGTGAGTCAAGAAAACTGCAATAGTGGAAAGAAGCCATCTTGTTTTCAAAACCAAGTTGAAGTTTTGCAAGAATGATATATTTGTTCCTAACTAAATGTGAAAAAAATAAGTCGCATTTTTCGTTTGTCTTTGGTGAACCTTTTTGCTGCACAACCCAATTTACTTGTTTATCCACAAGCATAGTGATTTTCAATTGAAATTGCACACATTTCATGTTCACATTTGAATATCCCGCCAACAAAATTTGGGGAATAATTTCCTTTTAATTCAAATTTAGAACATTGTAAGCAATTCATAGCATGGGTTATGTAAATTAATTATTTTATCTCCCATGTAAACAAGAAAGGATGGCATTCGATTCCAATTATGTCACAAATTGACTCAAATGTTCTCATTTTGATGAGAGACGCATTTTGCAATCTTATGCATATTTTGGGTGTCTCGTGGACAGTGGCGTACCCAGCTTTTGGAAACTGGGGGGGGGGGGCACAACCATAGTTGAACCGACGAAAGGCATGATGTACCGTCGATAAAGTTGTCCGCATAACTGGCCGAAAAAAATCGCATGGTCAAAATCGCAAATCTACCAACGGAGGGTCGTTTTTACCGAAGGGGTTATTTCAGAGGGGCACCGGCCCCTGGACCCCCTGGGTACGCCACTGCTCGTGGACAAGCGTGTGAAATGGGTGCATGGTTAAAAAGGTTCACCAAAGGCAAACGAAAAATACAATTGACTTCATTTTTTTACATGAAATTAGTAACAAATATGTTATTCTTGTAACGTTTAACAAAATTCAAACATCATCTTGGTTTTGCAAAACAAGATTGCTTCTAGTTTTTTTGACTCACCCTGTATAATGAGTTGATATGCAAACAGCCATTAGGAGATAACATCCCTGTTCTATGTACAACAACCTTTACTACCGTATTATCCCTATTAAAGTTAGATGTTCCGATTTTCAACTTGAAGTTTTCTATTCTACATGAAAGGTCATTCTTAAAAAAGTCGTGTTCCAAAGTTTGCATAGCTCTAATGGTTCTTATTTTAGACGCACAAGATGCTGTGAACTGTACCCATTGAGTAGTACCATACTATATCGGTGGTTACCACCATTCGCTGTAATTCGACGTTATTTCATCGATTTCTCCATAATTATACCGATTTAGGCCGTCAAATTTCAGTATGATGATGAGAAAAATACGAGCTTTCATATGATATGAAAATCTTCGTATGTTTGAAATAATTCTGTGTTACGAAAATGTGATCGGGTCATCTACCTTTAAGCGCCCAAGACCTTATAAGCGCCCACCCCCTTTTTCTAAGGTGACTTTCAAAATATAAACTAATTAACCGCCCACCTAAAAAATAAGCTTACTTAAATTAAAAGTAAGTCTCGGACTACAAATTGCTTGAAAATAAAGAGGAAATTGTGGTTATTTTAACTTCAGACATACTTGACATATTGTTTTGTGTTCCAAAGTGAACTTACACCATGTGTTATGCCTTCAAACAGCAACAGAAACCATCCGAAATACGCACGTTTCATGTTTGTTGTCATTCGTGGAGGCCGCCATCTTGAATTGCAAAACATTGAATTTTGCAGTCTTGGGACATAAAGGTTGTTGAATTTGCAACCTTGACGGTCAACAACTTTGTAAATCAGTATACAAATAAGCGCCCACCCAAAATGACTTAGTTAACCGCCCTGGGCGCTTAATAGGGATAATACGGTAATCTGAATTCAACAGATATTTCCAGGCCATAGAATAGATTTTTTCTTTGCCTTAAGAGTTGAAGCACAATATAAAAAGCAGAAAATATATATGAGATAAATGGTCGCATTAAAAATGAGTTGTTTCTGGTCTGAAGGTAGACATTTTTTAACAAAATATCTTTCTCCCACAGTTTTACCCTGTTATAAAAGAACTTTTAAGCATTTGTCATCTCATCTGCAGATAAGCCTAGACATACATACATTGGGGTTAATAGTTAGTTCAAGATGGTCTTATCATAATCAAAACAAATAATTGTCGATCATTATAAATCATTCCCTCGCGTACTATGGATGGACATCTGCGCGACGATAACAGCGTGTCACAAGACCGTGTTAAACCTTTGAGCGTGAGCGCTTGGATCACGACGCTTGGATCTACAATGATTTGCTGTGATTATAGTAGAAATGCTACCAGGTGGAAATGTTTGCGCATGTTATTGTTCACGCTTTGCACATTTTGAACAATTTTACATGGTTTTGTTTTCAGGATTTTGAGCTTCATGACATAGACCTACATACGAAATGAATATATGTTCGCGTTTTTGTTATTTTCGCACTTGCTAACTTTACCACGAAAATCGCGAAAATAAATATAGCGCAAACATTTCCACTTCTACAGTATTAGAGCGTGTTTCTGCTGGGGCAAGTTACTGCTAATAAACGCTAAGTTTGACCAGTAGAAACAGTCAGAACCGGGCAATAATCGGTATTTTTGGTAATCCCAAAAACCTTCACAAAGCAGGTTTGGAACCAGCAATAATCTGCAATAATCCCAGCAGAAATAGAAAGGTGATTCTTAGCGGTTTGCGCCGTGAACCATGTCACGCTGGGGTATACACATTATTGTGAAGCAATCTTTTTCAGGTGCGGTGGCATTGTTTGGGATTACAAAAGGTCACATGTCGTGGCCCATCGACTAGGATCGATAAACTTAGCGGTAACTTTTCGCGAGTAGAAACATGGGGGATTAAAAACTGACCGATTGAAACTTAGCATTTATTAGCGCTAACTTTTTGCAGTGTCCCAGCAGAAACACCCTCTTACTGTCCTTCTATGATTTGCAATTTTGAAGAAAACAAATCTAATAAATAGCAACCATTTAGAACAGACATTATGGCACTAAATGCACAAAACAAGTTCAACCTGGTCTAAATGATGGTTAGTCAGACAAAAGGGGACCCTGCTCCTATTTTGTTATTATGGGACCAATAAAATGTCATGTCCACAACATGGAATGTAAGTTTAATGACCAGGTAAAATATAGTTGCCGTTTTGTCAAAACCTTAAATGTTTTTTGGGCCCTTCAGCATGTGTAAAGTTATACTGCCCAACGGTTATGCATGGGAAATGTTGTTTTAACAGCTAATGGAATAGACCCAAATCAATAACCGATAGCAAGGCTCAAGATAACAGTTTTTTTACCGGGAGCTACATTTTTTTTCCAAAGCAGCGTTCGGATCATGAGATTTGTTGAAAACCAGGAGCTACTTTCAGTCTACCGGGAGCTAACTTGTTATTAAATCGTATTGTCAAATCAAAATTCGATGTTTTGGGCAAGCTTCCCGATCGTCAACAGGCGCTGGTTTGGACAAAATATCAGCGCTTGGTTGTTTATTTTTCAGCATTACCAGGCGCTATGGCAGGAGGACCGAGGGGTAAAAATTGCCCAGTGCCCGCTTATCTTGAGCCTTGACCGATAGGCCAATATTTATGAATCTACTAGTGTGAGATTTTAAATGACGGTCAATATGTGTCACTTGTTAAGATGGCACTTTTAAATAACGCTTCAACGCTTTGAAGTCCACTATATCACAGCGAAAGCAATATCATTTAAACGATGCTGCAATTGTTGTGTGATTGGTCCATTGTAGTTCCTCTGACATTAAATGGAATAGGCCAAAATCAATAACCGATAGGCCAATAGACCCTATTCACACGGCAGCCATTTTCTAAAATTTGCCATCCAAGCCTCGTTCCCATTATGTTTATCTGCGCCTGCGTGTCTTCTATCGCACTGCACGAGGATCAGTACGCCACACACGCTAGTATCACGCTTCCCTCGCAGTTCTATCGAGTGCGCAGGCGCAGATAGACCAAACGGGAATGAGGCTTGAGCGGCAAATTTTGGAAAATGGCTGCCGCGTGAATAGAGTCTATGTTTATGAATATACTATAATAACCCTGTATGAAAATTGCACAATGGAAATGAATAACACATCTGTAACATTTGGCGCTTTGTTAATTTTACATAAAATATCCATTTGTAATATTCACAAATTAAAAAGAACTATGCAGTATGAGAAATAATTAAGAATGCATAATCAGTCACCAACGGTCTTTATATTTTTTTTGCCACAAGAAGTAGGGTTATAACCCTACTTCTTGTGTTTAACCCGGACTATCTGCTTCTACTTGTGTTGACTGCAATTGTTCATTATGCCAATACAGGGTGTATCAGAATGAACTGTACCATGTTTCTAAAATACATAAAAAATACAAAATTATTATTGTTTTAAATTTAAACACCTGCAATATAAATGTGAACATGTTTCCTATATTATATGTTAATTTCATTGAGATATCTCTTTTTGTTCTCGTGTGGCAAGACATAATCGAAAATCAATGAAAAACATGTTTTCAATTTTAATCAATCCTCTCTACCACTACCCCCAACATTTCAAACAATGTAGCCCACACTACATAAGCAATATTCAAAACTCCCGCCAAAGAAAGGAAAGTTAAAACCACTCAAACAGAACAAATCCCGGTTTATTTGTGGATTAAAAATCAAAATGTATCTCCAAATTTCACCCACAAAAGTATGCAAATAATAAATAGTTATACAAGTGATGTGAACAGTTGAGATATGGCGACCAAAAATAACCCCTGTCCTATGGAAGGATGGATATCTAAGGTAGGGTTAGTAATTTCACAGATTTTTTAAATTGATCATTTTGACCAAAATTGAAATCTACCATCTTTACCAGAAAGTCTGTATTTCCATCTAAAATGTCCGATTTTCAAAATCTAAAATTCTTATGAAAGCTTGGCGTTTGCGCAAGATATGTGAACACGGTTTGAACAATATCAATCAAATTCATACGGTAATAAATCATTCTGATACACCCTGTACAGAGCGATTGCACAGTACCAAGTGGACTGCATATACCTGCATTAAGAGATGTCAGTGCAGAGAGCCAGGATGCAGTATATCATCAGTGGTCAAGGAGTTGGGTTAAACTTATAAAGGCACACTGTAAGAATCACAGTAAAAGCCACCAATGCGATCAAGGCAACAATAACCATCACTATGCATTTCTTACGCTGGTTGGGACTATAAGGCACTTCCTGAAAGATGAAAGATCAAATCAAAAGAGATATGGTCAGGATTACATACATACATACATACATGCATTTCTTACGCTGGTTGGGACTATAAGGCACTTCCTGAAAGATAAAAAGATCAAATCAAAAGAGATATGGTCAGGATTACATACATACATACATACATGAAAGCATTTATATAGCGCTGCTACCTTGAGATCGTAGTGCTCATCCGTAAGATGTGTGAACAGATACAGACCGGGATGATCCCCTACTCTTTACGAAAGAGTCTGTAACCTTTTTAACTGGCTCTGATATTGCTCTTCGGATGCACGGGACCACTATTTCTACGTGACTTCCGAACCACAGTATTTTTTGCTATCATTAGGAAATCGTCACATTCACTTAGCTTCACTTTACACGGGCAGCCGAAGCGCACACAAATGTATCAGCACTTAGATTGTAATATCCCCTAACAGCTTCAAACCTTCTGAGCTCGTCCACCCATTTTGGAATGTGCCCTCAATTGGAGTTCACTTCGAAGGTAAAAGCCAGTGCGTACCCAGATGGCGAGGGGGAAGGGCAATCGCCACCCCCCAATATTTAAGTTGTGGCAGTTGAGAATGGCACTGTCGGTCAGGGTTCTAACCAGGACCATTTTAGTGCCGGGTAAATTTACTGACGGCGAACGGAGAAAGTGTAGCGAACGAAGTGCAGTGGATCATGGCATGGGATCCAGAGGCCTTCTTAATGTCTTTTTAGTTTTTTTTAATGCACTTTGAGGGTTCCTGCCACATAATTTCTTGTTTTATGAGGCAGTTTAATGATTTTATCCACAAATTGTTAAAAAATAAACAAAACAAAAAAATAATAATAATTTTTAATTTTTTTTTTAGAGTGCTGGGCGGATATTGTCAGTGCCGGGCGGCCCCGCCCAGTGCCGCCCACCGTAGCTAGAACCCTGCTGTCTGTTATCAAGCTTGATTTTTCACGCAGGTTTTAGACACATGCCACATCACAACCCGCCCCTCCACCCTCCCCCAATTTCTGACTCAGCGGCAATTCTCAAAAGTTGACAGCCTGGTAAAGTCCTTGTTGGTTTACTTTTATTTTTTTGCCCCCTCAATATGAAAAACCAAGCTACACCACTGGTAAAAGCAATGTCTTGACCCCTGTCATTCTATGTCAGGCTTTTTCAACTAGATTTACTGATGCGCCACATTTTAGTAACCAACTTGTTGAAGCTCCACTTGGTCATATTTTTTAGAATTTACAATGGCAAAATCCCCTTCACAAAATATTTTAATATATGTATGTAGGCAACATAATAACTAATATTACTCTTTTGAGGGAACATGCGCGCTTGCTGTCTTTATACATCTGACCGTCATAGGCCTATGAAATCTGGCTATTAGCATGAAATGATTTTTTGTAAAACAAATTTTAACCACGCTCGCGCCACTAGAATGCCTTGATGCGCCACAAGTGGCGCACGCGCCACCATTTGAGAATGCCTGTTCTATGTGCTATAAATTACTCTTCGGCTGCAGAACAAGTTTTAATGGATCAAATTGATTTAAACAACATGTCACAATTGGATGTCAAGGTTTATTGAGAAGTAGATGATTGTGGGGAATCTTTGCAAGAATAGATATCTGATTCTCACACAATTTCTCGTACTGATTTCACAATTTACCCCTTGTTAAATAAGCCAATATCTGTGCATTTTTCAAGATGTTAGAAGCACATATGTGACGTGTTCTACCAAAACCAGACACAATTGGGCAAGATATCAAAATTGAGTTAGTAATTGATTATTAAAGTATTAAAGCTTTACAATATTTTTTAAAATTAAATTGCATTTTTGTTGTTGTTGGTTTGAATTTTTAATCTGAAACTTTCACAATAATGTTATAAACGCTCTGAAGATTAATTATTTACAAGAAACTTAAATTCTCAAATAATCACCCCAATTAGGTTTTGAGCTATTTCTCAGTTTGGAGCTCTGCCCAATTCCGTCTGGTTTCGGTAGAACACGTCACATATACTCGCAATATGCATTAGCATGGTGCGCATTTTGGAAGTTAGAACGCCTCTGGAGGAGCCCACAAATAGGTATCACAACAAAGATGAAATTATTCAATACCACCTGTGTGACTATCTTACTGTATGGATGTGAATCCTGGGTGATATCCCAAGATATGGAATGCAAAATAAATGCCTTGCTACCTCTTGCTACAGGATAAGGCCCCCCCCCCCCCCCCCCCCCCCCAAAAAAAAAAAGTTGTTTGCTTGTCCTCGTCCGACCGACCGTGTGAGGCAGTCCCGACTGGTCAGAAAAAAACCTTTTTTTTAAATGTTTGTATTTTTGTATTTTTTGTATTTTTTGTTGTTGATTTTTTGTTGATTTTTTTTAATCATTCATTTGAATGACCTATATTGAACCCTACGTTACTCCTCATGTGAGCCAATACCCTTTTCATGTCACCTCCATATTATGGACCAAAAATAATTCAGAAATGGTACATGATAAAAGTTATACTTTTGAACAGAATAAAACTTAATACTGTAGTAATTAGGATCTAAAGATAAAAGTTTCTAACGCTATGCTGTGGGTCATGGGGTATAAATATGTTGGTTATATCAAACAAATGTGGGCTAAACCATGCTAAAATTAACCATTGCCATTAGCCTGCCATTGATAAGGCTCAAAATGGTGCATGCTAGTTTTTGTGTTTGTAGGATATGGCCAGAACAACCAATGTTTAAAAAGAAAAAAAGAAAAAGAAAAAAGAAGATTTTCCGACCGACCGACCCAACTTTTTTTGACCCATCTATGGACAAGCATTCAATTTTTTTTTTTTGGCCTAATGCTAAACATCAAGCGCATGGATCATGTCCCAAACACCACAATTTATGACATGACCAAGACAGAGCCTCTTATCCACCGTGTAAAGCGCCGCCAGCTGAGATTCCTTGGCCATATACTCCGTCTCCCTGATGAAGAGCCAGCTAAAAAGTATGCCACCTATGCACCAACACATGGCCGAAGGAGACCTGGTCGTCCTCGCACAACATATCTGACATCTATACAACGCTTACTAGGGGACAATGAAGGCATGATTGAAGATCGACAGATTGTCACTCTTGCTCAAGACCGTCGTGCATGGAAGAAACTTGTGGTCGCCTGCTCTGCAGCCGAAGGAAGGATGATGATGATACTCGCAAATCATACAACACGACACAGCTGTCACAGACCAGTCTTATTAGTGTACAGCACACTAATAGTTAGCGTCATGATGGTAGGGCAATGCATGCATACTTACGCAAATCCTGAAGTGCATACCGGAAGCATTCAAAAATGACTGAGTGTCCTGATTGGTCAATCATGAGATCACCACACGGGTGCATGCATAGTTGTCCACGGATATTATGCATTTGGACGCAAACAATAAATCACGCTAGTGTAAAATATCTTGAATTTTGTCTATAGCATTATGACAGTGACTTCACAAATACAGACTTATATAAACTGCTCACAAAAAGTATCGAAACACTTAGAAATGATCCAATATATAACGGCTCGAAAAGGTATGCAATAATCGAAGCAAATAACCAAGTGCATAATTTTGTTCTGCGTATTTTGACACCTCGATCCTTGAGATACGATGTTGCGGAGCGGAATTATTGTCATTTCAATGATCGTGGGTCCAGTTTCAAAAGTGACACTCATCCCTATTGAAAATCACGAATCTGATCATTCTAAACAGTAATGCAAACCTCTTTCTATAGGATGATTGTCACTTTTGAAACTGGACCCACGACCATTGAAATGACAATAACTCCGCTCCCCAACATCGTATCTCATCGATCGAGGTGTCAAAATACGCAGAACAAAATTATGCACTTGGTTATTTGCTTCGATTAATGCATACCCTTTCGAGCCGTTATATATTGGATCATTTCTAAGTGTTTCGATACTTTTTGTGAGCAGTTTAGTATGTTTATCAGCAGTCATGGATTCTGAAACAGACTAGAAGGGAATAGCAGCTGGGTTCGAACATGATTTTAGGATTACTTTAGATACCTTTTTCAAACCATTGTTTTTGAACTCTGTAGCTTTCGGGATCATCGCAACCCCTTCATTCAGCGTATACCTACCTGTCATCTACGATGACCTGCTGTCATGTGATCACCCAACAGGCGGTCATGTGACAAGTGGAAGGAAGTAAACACTACGATGATTGAAGGGGTCGCGATGATCCCGAAAGCTACGGAGCTCAAAAACAATGGTTCGAAAAAGGTATCTAAATTAATCCTAGAGGGAATACATACAGTGAAGCCCACAATTATTCATACCCTTTAAAAAATATGAGTATATGTGTATTATCACTAAAATGGCCTCGATCCTGAGACTTGGTATGGGGTATGAATAATTTTGGACAGGCATAAAAACACAACTCTTGTTCAATTCTATTGTTATGCAAAAAATGTTGAGCCCAAATATATTGATTTGTACAATTTGCAAACTAACTGTCTTTAGTGTAAAGTGAAAGTTCCACCACTCCAGTTGGTATAGATATGAGAAAAATGCAAAAAACTCATATTTTTCAAAGGGTATGAATAATTGTAGACTTAGGCTATATTAAAAAAAATCTTTTGTCTCAAAGCTCCCGTGCGCTTTACTTAATTGATGCGCGTTATAATTTTTTTTAAATTTTAAATTTTCATAGATTTTTCAGATTTTCATTGATCACATCATTTTAAATACAAAAAGGTCACTTTTAAAAGGATTTCAATATTTTATATTTATAAAAATAAAAAAACCTTAAAAAACCCCCGCATTCCGCATTAGGTTTTGAAAAACTGAAGAGCTTTGAGACAAAAGAGATTTTTTTAATATAGCCTTAACTGTACATAATCGTTTTAAAAACGTTAAAAAATGTCTCTTACCAGACCGCCATCTGATGATCCCACATCACTATCTATAGATTTCCTTGGTTTTGAGTATTCATATTCAGCAGGTGGGACTATCATCCACGGTTTGATATCCACTCTCCTCTGCATCTCGGACATCAGGTTACGTAATTCAAGAATGTCTCTGTGGGTAGACATGAAAAGAAAGAGGGTTTTTGAACTACGTATAAGATCAACGTTTGATATCCACTCTCCTCTGCATCTCGGACATCAGGTTACATAATTCAAGAATGTCTCTGTGGGTAGACATGAAAAGAAAGATGTTTTTTGAGCTACGTATAAGATCAACGTTTGATATCCACTCTCCTCTGCATCTCGGACATCAGGTTACATAATTCAAGAATGTCTCTGTGGGTTGACCCCACACCCAATTCAGTCAGCAAGGACCAATTATTAAAAGGAGATTTATGACCAAATTTCACTGAAGTGAATTGTAAAAGAACTGTCTGCTGATAAATAGCCATTGAAATATACACATTTGTGTACTGTCACGGCAAAAGGGTACATTTGTCGGTAAAATGCATTTTGAGACATTGATGAAATTATGCATGGATAAACGTAGAAAATAAAGACAATTTTACAGTAATTTTCCTTCACAAAATCAGAAAGCAGTATCCAAGAAGTCATTTTAAAACATTAAAAGAAACTCCTTTTGTTGGTATTCTGGGGTAGCTTTGAGGTCTCAAGCCCCTCCTCGCCATCTTATAGCTATAAATAATGTATTACAATTAGCACAATTTCTGCACATTTATTATGTCCTCAGTCTCTCACATGGGGAGCGTGTTGGCGCACCAATGAAACCTGGATCAATTCTGTGCACGTCGGCGGACTTTATGTGCATTTGGTTTATCACGATCCATGCACGCTATCGCAGGTTTTCTCCGGGTTCTCCGGTTTCCTCATGCTTTCAAAAATCGGTGATCGGTTATCAAAAACTTCCTTGACCCAATGGTATTTGGGGTGCTGCATTGAAAATGATGGATGTTACAATCTAAGTGCGGATATGTTTGCTCTAGAAATTGCCTGCACCCTAGTCGATGTGACCTGTTTCTGATGATTCACCAGCAGCAAAAATTACAGCGCAGTGAGTGGCTTTGTTTGACGGATACTTGCGCTTTATAAGTTTCCATTATTATTATTATTATTTACTCCAAGCCAGCTTCTGGAAGGAATAGGATCTAGTCCCACTGGTCGGAAGGTTTATGGTCCCTTAGCTGATACACATAAAATGTTATCAATTCATATTTACAATATTACATTACAAATTATAAATACTATAAGAGACATAATTTTTTTTTTGTTGTTGTTGCTGAATTCGATCTTGTATCATTTTCAGAGCGATACACAAGATTTATTATCTTGGTGCTCCTAATTAACCCCCTGAGAACTACCAGCCGATTGGTCAGAAAGATGGATACATCATTTATTGCACCAATCAGAGACATTGTTAAACTAATTGTATCCCTAGTTAAGATCGGGGTGAAATAGTTTAAAAGCTGTATCGTAATTGGTTATTCATATGAGTATATCTTGTAATTAACCAATCAGAAGCGCTGTTATAGACAGGTAGTGCCCAGGGGGTTAAAGGAGGGAGATCAACCAACCAACCAACCAACCAATGGCATAACTTTGCACAATAATTTGTGAATCAATGATTTATAATTTTAATGATACATATTAACAATTATTAAATAGTTAAGCATATTTATATTTTAAAAGGTCCACATTTTCAAATAACTACATCTATGTGCCCTCAGGAAGGGAATAATCAGACTCAAAAGATGTTTTACATTTGTCTTCAATACATTAAATGCTAATTAAATATCAAAGGATCAATTAGCAGACGACGGATTCAACACGCTAGTATTTATTCACTAGTGCCGGGCGATGTATTAATATTGATTCATTAATAGATTGCAGTAAGTCATTACCATGGTAGAATTAGCTCACTATGATGGTTGCCATGGAAATGACATGATCATCTTTTGTTCACTGAATTAATGGTAAATTTGTATTCTAATTTTTTTCCCTCTATATCAATATAAGCCACTTTATATGCTGCAAATAGATCATTATAATTTGATTTTTGCTGATGCTAAACCATTTTTCTCAGTAATTAATATTACAGAGGCAACAGGCTTAAGGGGGATGTGCACCTTCAGGTACAGCCTCTGTCAAACTGCCGTAACTTCTTCATTATTCATTTAATCTATTTAAAAAGTATACATATTTTTGCAGGAAAGGGTTCAATGAATCCAACCATGATCATGAAATTGACCATTTTGGAAAAAATTATAAAAAACACGTTTTTTGCCTCATTTTAGGTTCTGCCAAGATAACTCAAAATATATTTTGACAAATTTTGTCATACTAGTTTTATCATATTCCTCATACAATTCCCTAGGAATCTTTTTTTTGTTGAAAATATTTATTATTTTTTTAATTAGAGACCAAAAAGTGCCAAAAAATGTTTTTTTTAGCACTTTTTGGTCTAATTCAAAAAATAATAAATATTTTTTTAAAAAATTAAAAAAAAAGATTCCTAGGGAATTGTATGAGGAATATAATAAAACTAGTATGACAAAATTTGACAAAATATATTTTAAGTTATCTTTTCCAAACCTAAATTGTGTCAATAAATGAATAATAAAGAAGTTACGGCAGTTTTACGGAGGCAATACGAAGGTGCACAGCCCCCTTAAGGCAAGATGATGTCATATTTTTCAAATATGTACACATATTTTTCTCTCTCTTATAATAAATATCAAGAAATGTCATCATAAAGCATTCCATAGGGGGGGGGGGTGTTCACTTGTTGTGTACAGTTGCAGTCGTAACCGGAAAAACTGTAAACGACGTTAACTCGATGTCAAACCATGGAATTCTATTTACAAACGAAAAATCCACTCAGAAAATAAACTGTCCTGGTACCAGGACAATTTATTTCAAAATCTGATTTTCAAGTAATTTAAAAGTACTCTGTAACTCATAAGATATTTAAAGGTACAGGGTGTCCCAAAAGTCTATGCACGTTTTTGAAGAGTCATATCTCATAAAATATAAATCATATGGTATAAATGTAACCATATTTTGATAGACGAGATTTGGGAAATTATTTTGATACCAAAAACAACCCTATTGGTGAACCCACAACATTTTAAAACTGGTTGAAAGTTTTTAGCCATGTGAGACCCACCCATACCAAATACCAGACATTGTTGCTAAAAACAGGTGCGCATAAACGGTATGAAAGCAACGTTGCGCATTAGTCACAGTTCACTGCTTACCTTGCAACATTAATGTTATTACCAAACTCGGTCACTCACAACATAAATCATGTAAATCGGCGTAGTAGACAACATTGCACAGCAAAAGTCTTCATTCAAGATGGTTTACAGCATAGATAAGCGAATACAAATTTTATGATTCTACGCTGAAACAATTTCAGTTCAACTTACTCAACAAAAGTTCAGAAAACATTTTACAGCGAAACGCATTCTTAAGTTGGTGGATACATTTTTGAACACAGGAACTGTGCATGATTTGTCTCGATGTGGTAGAAAAAAAGACTGGTAGATCAACAAGTCACATTGATGTCATAAGACATGCAGTAGCCAAAAGTCCAAAGAGATCTATTCGCTGTGTGATGTGTGTGTTCACTTTTCTGTTACGTTATTCAATTTTTTAGGTCTGTGTTTTTGCATTAGCACACGTCTCTGTATAAATGGAAAACATTTAAACTAGATTTCACTATAGAAGCGAAAACTATGTGTAATATAGTTTGTTATTATGATGGGATCACTGTAATGTAAAATTTTAAATATTACAATTGACGGATCACTTTCCGTGTAACCAACTCTACCGTCTTTTTGTTAATCTCAATAGGTATTGCTTTATGAACTTTATTCCTCCGAAGTATTAAATTACATGTTTGCAGTAATACATATTTCACATCTAGGGTGGCATTACAAGCAGATGTTTCTCCAATGTTTGGTATCAAAATTATTTCCCATATCTCCTCTTTCTAAATATGTATTCATATATTCAATACGACTTATGTTTTGTGACATACAAAGCTTCAAAGTCGTGCATAGACTTTTGGGACACCCTGTATATGACCCGATCACGTTTTCATAAAACAGATTTTTCTCAAACATATGGAGATTTTCATATCATATGAAAGATCATATTTTTCTGATTAACATATTGAAATTTGACGGTCCAAATCAGTAAGATTACGAAGAAATCGGTGAAATAACATCGAATTACCGCGAAAGGTGGTTAACCACCAATTAGTTTGTGTGCAACTCAATAGGCACATTTCACGGCAACTTGTGCGTCTAAAATAAGAACCATTAGAGTTATGCAACTCAAACTTTGGAATACAACTCTTTTAAGGATGACCTTTCATGTAGAATAGAAAACTTCAAGTTGAAAATCGGAACATCTACCTTTAAGTTTCATGGTTATAAGTGTAATTTTACAAAAAATGCATTTCTAAGAAAAAATCACAGATAGAGGGCGTTTCATGAAAAAGAAATCGCATAATATGTCTTTATCAAGGACACATTTTCTTGTGCCAAAAAAAAGAAAGTTGTTTGTTTGTTTATGTCCGACCAACCGTGTACTATAGCCCTGACCGTGTAACTTTTCCCCCCATTTTTTTCTTCAAAGTCACGTATATGGCCTTAATTGACCCACACATGTGACCCCATACCAGTATTTAAGTTATTTGTGGTCAAGTATGGGTAGGACTGGGCCAGAACAACCACTAGCAAAAAACAAAACAAAAAAAATCTGACCTACCTACCTTTTGAGGACCTTCTATGGACAAACAAACATTTATTTATTTTTAGGCCGAAGTGAAAGACTCCTTACAGACATGGAATGATTAGTAAAAGAAGACCCCTTTATTTATTATAACCATGGCAACTCGGTTTCATGTAATTGCCATTCACAATAGACAGCATGCGATGTTGTCAGCATTCGAGGAAACAAATGCCTTAATAATTGATGCCATATGTTGGAAACTGTAATAGGAATGTTATAATGTTTAAGTGACACATTTTCAGCCAAATTGAGTTATCAATTATTTATGAAAATACATGCAAATTCAAACATTTTAAGCCATTCTAAAAGTCTGGAAATTGAAATTAATTGTTTTTTTAATACAAATAATTAAGCTCAATAAAACAATAATTAAGTTTAAAACAATTGAGCACAAAAATGCTTCTCCTACAAAATGACCAACATTATTTGGGGATTAAATCATGTTTCAGCGTATGTGCATCACCAATAATAATAATCAATAACAATAATCAGTATTTATATAGCGCCTTTTCCAAATGGCTCAAAGCGCTGTAATTTTGCTGCTGGTGAATCATCAGAATCAGGTCGCATCAACTACGGTGCTGCCAATTTCTAGCGCAAACCTATCCGCACTTAGATTGTAACATCCACCATTTTTCAATGCAGCTCCCCAAATACCATTGGGTCAAGGAATTTTTTTTGATAACCGAAACAACTAATCACCGATTTTGAATCACCAATCGACAACAATGTTCGCACATCTGCGTGGTTTATTTCACGAGGGCGATGCCCGAGTGAAACAAACACGCAGCATGCGCAGAACGAAAAATGTTGATTGGTGATGCAGATACACTGAAACATGATTTTTAAAATCCCTTTCAACAACGACCAGGGATTTGAACGCCATTTCATAAATAGACAATGCAAAAAAGAACATAGTTTAATTGTACTTCGTTATTAACAATTTCATTCGATTTAAAAAACACACCATTAAACTGAAATATCCAAATTAAAATCAGTTTCAAAAGTCGATGTAAACATTTGGCATGACCATTCCAAAAACAACACACACTGCGGCTGCGCCATCACGTAGCGGGCAATACTATCTGAATCTGTAGAATTTCTTGGTAGACCTTGCCATTAATAAGGTATCACACCAAGCTTTGTAAAACATCACATCCGGTGTAGTAAACAACACCTCAGTAAAAAACAACGAAAAACATAGAACATATACATTTATATACAGTGGGTTGGTGTTGACTAGTTGTTGGCCATTGACTATCCGCATGGTGTGGTACGGTCTGCGTGCTGGTTGCCCATAGCAGCGTTGTTTAACTCAAATTGACAATGCTTTGCTACTGTACTTAAGGTATGGGGGAAGTTGTTGAATCATTTATAACATTCTTGAATTCCCACAACGAAATAGTGTTATTTTAATGTGATGCTGTAATTATGAAGCACTGAGCTGAATAATTTGTATGGCAATATATTAAAACAATAATGAGGAAGACTCGGTGAAGACAGCAAATATTAAACTTTAAACAGGTACAGGCAGAAAAATTGACCTGGATCTTTTAATTAAAGATGCCATAAGATAATAGGTAAACAACAAATTGTTAACAGGTCAGACAGAGCTACAAAGCTTTCAATTTAATAATGAGGAAAACTCATTAAAACTAAATAGAATAGAAGATGGTGAAGGTGTTGAATGTAATTTTCTTTGATGTTGATTTTCTTTATCATCTTCAGACCTAAGGCAGAATGTTAATTAAAACACTGTGAATAGGTCAAATAGGGCTGACAATTTGGCATTGATAAAGGCGCGTTAGGGAGGGGACAATAGCTGAAATTGGCTTAAAATCTCAAACGTTTCAGGTTTGCCACCTGTGACAAGTTATATTCAAACCCCTGAAATCTATTCTCATATGTTCATAAAACAAAGAATTGTTTTGAATACATATAAGTAAAATTGTTTATCCAATTGAATATCTGTTCAAAAGCAAAGGATTTCATGGATGTATGATAAAAGCGGCCTTTTAAAAATGTGACAGACCAAATCTCATTGGCCCTGGTTCATGTTTAGGGGTAAATTAGTGAAAAATAGCATATTTTTACTGTGCAAAACCGAATGAATTATTAAAAAGAAGCCTAAAATGTAATAGATATCTAAATTTGTGTAAGATATTTTAAATTTTCATTATTCAGAAACTATCATTTATAATAGACCTGTTGTAGAATTTCAAACTTGTGGAATGTTACCAACATAGATAATATGCACCTAAGTACACTTTAACCCTTACAGGAATCCCATTTGGAAATAATGCTGGTAGCACCGGTTCCCTCAGTCTATCTCCCTGGTGGCCATGTAGACTGGATCCTCATGTCTTCTCTATTTTACACACGGCCCCTGCGAGGGTGCTCAAATGTGAAGACTGGAAAAAATAGAGTTCCAAAAGTGTACGCTGATAAACTCGTGAAAACACATGAGCTTATTCATGCACCTGTTTCACGCGGCGTTGTACACCGCGTGACGCGATAGGGCGCACAATTTTTTGAATTGGACCAATCGGATGCTATTTCTGTTGTTGCTGTGTACAAATGCGCATGCTCGGTATTGGTATGAATATTCATATGTTAAATACTCGTGGAATTCC
This sequence comes from Ophiura sarsii, assembly GCA_035610835.1. NCBI lineage: Eukaryota > Metazoa > Echinodermata > Ophiuroidea > Amphilepidida > Ophiuridae > Ophiura > Ophiura sarsii. The sequence continues at coordinate 1,113,479 of CM069452.1, read as the reverse complement.
ATGAGTAACCACATACTTTTTGGACATACAATTTTCCCAGTCCCTCTTTTTGATCCGCCATTTTTAAAGATGGCAGCCATATAGAGGGATGCAGGGACCCAGTCTAGCGGTCACAGCTGGTGATAAATGTGGACAGATTTGTTGAATTTGGGAGTGTGACCCCCTGGCAAAGTGGACTAAGGCACAAACTGGTGGACCCGGTTTTGAATCCCACTGCTCCCCCCCCCCCCCCCCCCCCTCCCCCCACACACTAGATTTCGCCCATTTCTATCCCCCGATAGTTTTATCCCCAATTTCTCCCTGGGAGTGTCAGGGTTAAAATCATGACTAGGCCAAGAAAAATAAAAAGTTGTGTTGCCCTCAAGTGGCAAAAATTTAAAAATCAGGTCGGTCGGTCATCCTTTTTTTTTTCCCCAAATTTGTTTTCTTCAAATTTTTTGTTTCAATTTCTTTTCTTTTTTTCTTTTTTTTGGCTGAAAAACATATGGTTTATGTCAAGAGAAAATTGATATAGACCCATATGTCAATTTAACTAATGTTTTTAGTGTGACAATAGTCAAAAAACATTTATTTAAGCTCACTTATTCATTTCAAGCAAGAAATAAGTAACATTTAGACACTGTTAATCAAATTTAAATCTAAAACATTTTTTTTTTTTAATTTGTAAAAAAAATTGCGACCCTAGTTTTTACGATTTTAGGGTCGGTAGCTGAGGGCAACACAACTTATTATTTTTCTTGGCCCTATTTAAAAGCAATCCATTTACCTTTCTAAAAGGTTTATATCTTCTCTTTCCAGCACCATCTTATCTACGGTGGGGTAATCTATATTTACCTTTCTAAAAGGTTTATATCTTCTCTTTCCAGCACCATCTTATCTACGGTGGGGTAATCTATATTTACCTTTCTAAAAGGTTTATATCTTCTCTTTCCAGCACCATCTTTTCTACGTTGGGGTAATCTATATTTACTTTTCTAAAAGGTTTATATCTTCTCTTTCCAGCACCATCTTTTCTACGTTGGGGTAATCTATATTTACCTTTCTAAAAGGTTTATATCTTCTCTTTCCAGCACCATCTTTTCTACGTTGGGGTAATCTATATTTACCTTTCTAAAAGGTTTATATCTTCTCTTTCCAGCACCATCTTTTCTACGTTGGGGTAATCAAGGTTCTCAACATTCACAGGAATGTTCTCAACACCAAGAGGCTCCATTACTCCAGTGTTGATTAAAATATTGCAACCTGGAAAAAAGAAATTGCCTATCAGTATGATGTTGTTAAAGAGTCAGTGTTAACACTTTCCATGTGGCAGGCGTCTGCCGACGACATTCCAAAATTTCACAAAATGTTTCAAAAATGTCAAAATTATTGAATGTCTTTACCATATATTTGGAATCACCATAAGAAATGCATTGAAATAAATAGTTTTGGTTCAGTAATTCTTGAGAGAGACTTTATAAAGGTTGGGAAATGTTTCTGAAAAATCTGTTTGTCTATGGCAAGACTAACAGCCACTTGGAAAATGTTAGTATTTACACATAAGGCCTCGCCAACTTTGATTTTTAGTTTTCCGTAACCCACCCGCGCTTCATTTTCATGCCCGCGTTTGAATTCATTATTGAAATTTTGGAAAAAAATACAGTTTTTGCAATGAAAACGTCCAAATTCATGCATTTTGTGTGATGAAATTGTGAAATGTTTATTCATTTTGACCAGAATAGCCTTTCTGAAACTTACATATATCTAAATTGACCCATTTCATTCTATGATGGTGTGCAGCGGTGTATAATAATACGTCTGACATCCACATTTTGTATAATAATGAAAGTCGTAAAAAAAATGAATAATGAATAATGAAATGGTTGCCTCCCCTGTTTTGAAAAAAAATGTTACAGGAAACTAAAGATCAAGTTGGCGAGGCCTAAGGTGTAAAAGGCCAAATTTAAAAAAAACATGCTTGTCTCAGAACACTGAAAATGATGGTGTGAGCCAAGTTGTGACTGTCTGGAATGTGTTTCTACCAATATTAAGGATGTTCCTATGGCTAGCAAAACAATCTTGATATTCAAGCATAAGGTGGAGCTGGTTGAGTACAACAAAAAAAAGTATTTTACTGGAGGTGAATCAGGTGCACGGTTCAACAGATATAACCATTTGAAGTCATTTTGAATTCTTTTATTTTGTATTGTTTTTCGGCCAACAGAGGGCAGTCTATTTTCTTTTTCTTTTTTTCTTACTCTCTAGGTAACATTTTCTATACAATTTTTTTTGTTGCTCTAAATTGCTATTGAAAACTCCAGTAGATTCCTGCAGCACAGGAAATAAGGAGAGTTGTATAACCAACATATAATACCAAGTGGCAATACGTTTAAAAAAGTGCATGCACTTGAAAAAATTAATTAAGTGCATTAATTAGCCTCATTTTTTAATGACCTAAAGCTTCCTTAGAAAATAAGTATAATTAATTATGCAGATGTCGTACAGCCTCCCGCAGCACAGGAAACTTCTGAAAACTATAATCAGCTTTGTAGCATTTATACTTTTCTTGTAAAAATTAATTAAACATTTTTGCATAGATTAATTATTTTGTTAGGGGGTTAAAACACCAATAAGAAACAAAAGAATTGAACGCTTCAATTTGGCTTTATTTTTGACAATAAAATTGTCATATATCTATAAAACCATACCTCCAATCAAGCTCAAATTTCATGTGATCATGCGTACCCAAAGTCAATGTAGACTGAAACCACCGGGACTCATACTCACCAGAATGTATTGGGAAAGCTTTCTCAAGTTCCAAGGATTTCTTCATGTGTCCCTCAAATAAATCCAAACAAGCTGTGAAGGTATTCCAAAGTCTCTCATAGTCTCCTGATTCATCATTGTTGGACTTAAAATCAAGGTTGCTAAAATAAGGGGAAAGGAAAGAAATTGTGTGAGACAGTGGTGATGGAAGCACCAGAATGTAGGGCCATTGACATATCGTCAGCCTGCTTCGATAATTGCCTAACTCATTTTTTCTAGTTTTTAGAAAACATCAAAAATATGAAAAGTGAGTTAGGCAATTATCAAAGCAGGCTGACGATATGTTGAATCGCAACATGAATAGTGCAGGTGAATTCCAAAAGGAGCAGTAGCTGTTGGATAGAATTAGGTTGGGGATATAAGGAAGCTTTAGGTCATTAAAAATGAGGCTAACCATGAGCCTCACAATGCTGACTTAGGCAGAATTGAAATTGTGCATTTATCAACACTTTTGACTGGTCAATGACTTAGGTATTGCAGCATGTGCATAATTTGAGAAAGTCATGATTTATGCAAAGCTAAATTTTGCTGAAAAGTGAGTTAGGCAATTATCAAAGCAGGCTGACGATATGTAATATACGTTCTGTGGAAAGCTTGGCAAATCTTCGGAGGGATGAAATCTAGGAGAGGGACATATACCTGTCATTCCCCACCCCTGCTTATGCCGCCTATGGTTTGAGAAACAATTAATAACAGTTTACAGAGTGTGTAGCATACTAGGTACTATACGATGCCACACCTCCAAATAAATTTATGCTAGCGCCCAACACTAGCCTATGTTTTTAATTCAAGACGGACCATTAATTTAAATGTACAGAAAAGATATACAATGCTCTTAATATGAAAGAAATTTGTATTATTTGTGATTTGTAAACTATAAACTTAATATTTAACCAAAGAATCCTGGTATTTTCTGTAATAGTAACATTTGACACAACTTTTCTCTTTTCACCTCTTCTAGAACAAATGCACCGAATATAGCTAGCAGACAGCAATTAAGAGAGTGTACTAGTATTCGACGTCCTGTTGCGAAAAAAAAAATGAAGGTCAACCCACCAAAATGAGTGTTGTTTTGATGGAAGACATCAGTATCTTCAAAGAAAACAAGGATTTGAACAAACCAGTCGCTGGATAGCTGAAAAAATCAGACTTTAATTTGATCTCTTATGCATGTAAGTCAATGGCAATTTAATTGGTGGTGTGGAACCATACCATATCCTTAATCTCCCAATATTTCATCATCATTGGTTGTGGACAGAATGGAGGACAATATTTGGCCCATACTTTTCTTTTATTCATGAGTTGAGTTGTTTTTGTCCCAATATTTACCCATGGTATAACTCTTGACTTGACTTGATAAAAATTACACACCTGGCACTAAAATGGCATAAATAATTATATGGTACAAGTAAGTAGGTAGATGATCTGCAGTCCCTTTTGTTGGTTAGCAAAAGAAACAAAATTATATAGAGGATCCCAAGCATAGCAACAGGTTTGGCAAGTTGTTGTCAACCGAACCCAGTTGTTCCCACTTGTTGTTATCAATGACATTAATTACGCATCATGCCGAACCAATGTTCTAATCGAGACATTCAAGATTTTAAAAGAGCTTGACAAAGTTGACCCATCAGACTTCATCATATTGGCCCAAACATCTCATACCACAAGAGAAAACCAACACCAAATGAAAGTATAAAAACCAGCACTGAACAAGAACCTCAATTGCAGGAAGCATTTCTTCACAATTAGAGTCATCAACCAGTGGAACAAGCTACCTACAGACGTGGTCAATGCAAATACCTTCAACGTATTTAAAATGAACTTGACAAACACTGGAACAAAATAGGGTAGGGAATCAAAAAGGCTGTCAGCCTATACTAAATTTTCCAATCAAACCTTAAGTGTAGGTGTAAATACACAAATTTAGCTTACCCTTTCAGATGGGGAATGAGTTGCTTCTTGCTATCCTGCGCCAATTCACATGCTCTCTGTCTGGTTTTCTTGAGTTCATCACGTAACAACTCAGAATCACTTGAGCCACCAAGTGATAAGACAAGATCGTGAAATCGCGCTGTTTCAGTGTTGAAGTTTTTAACCAGCTACAGGTATGAAAAAAGGAAAGAGAACATTTATTTTAAAAGATGTTTATTATCACGGCTGTTTGATCACACATAATTTGTCCGTTTTATTCTGAGAACACTGTAACTTGCTGACCCGGTTCTGGTTTTAACTGATTCAAGTACCTGAATATACTGGCCATCTTTTGTAGAAATTTCAGAACATTTGGTGGTGCCATTTCTGAGAAATAGAGCTTTGAATATTATTATTTACTATAATAGCGCCCTCATCGGCCACATTTCCCATAGCGTTACATGTAAAATGTGTGTAAAGTAGAAAATGCCGATAATTTAAAATGAGCTCGTACAATTTTCTTGAAATGTTCACCGTATAATCGTATTCATTAGCACTACCTAAATCACGTCAAACCATAACTGGGCCACTATGTAATCTTATTTAATTCCATACTTTTAATTATAAATCGGACAGTCAAACAGCCGTGTATAAATTCATATGTTACAACATATTTTCCTTGGTGAAAACTTCTGATCATATTGTTGTTCAAAAATTAACCTTTTTTTATATAAAAACATCACCACATGAAAAAAATCATAGTATAATGCTACAGGTACCACAAATAGAAAATAGGATTAGCACTACAGTAGCATGTAAGTTGATACTGAACTATAGCCCCAATGCCTCACTACCGCTTTAGTCAGTGACCTACCCACAAACAAGACATGGTTTGTGACCATCTTGCTATCTATGATGACCTGCTTGCCAAGTTTGTCATGTGATATGACCAAAGTTATGAGTTCACAATACTGAATGAAGAGAATGCGATGACCTTAAATCTATTCCTTGCATCGACTACATGTACAACTCTAAAAGAGTTTCTAAAATGTTCTACAAATAGTGCAGTCATTTGCTACAAGTTTGAATAGTTCTGTGTATTTGGATGAAATGTTGTATTCCCTGAATTGGATATTATGGAAATGGAAACCACCAAAGACTTCCATTATATTTAATTGAAATCAAAACAAAAAATCTATAATTTGTTCTAACTCTATGCAGTGATGTCAGTGATTGCTGCTGCATTTATGGGCTTGTTACAGACATCCTTGATTACGTCGCGCAGGCACTTACATGTATTCCGGTCCATTACAACCATGAGCCTGACAATGGGGTGCAATCATTAGAATACATTGTGACATCATTGCACAGAGTTAGATATGGGAGCTCTTTTTTTACTTAGATGTTTATTTTAGTTTGCTGAATGAAGTGTAATTGCAATGGCATAGTATTCCTTGGTATCTAAATCATCAGTCACTAGTTCTCTAGACTGCACATACAGATACACGTAACATCAAAATACACATACTGTAATACATTGACATGACATCAAATGTTATAAGCAATAAAAGAAAAATAATGATGCATATACTACCTTGATGCATTGATCCGAGCCAGCAGTGAGCTCTATATGTTCGATGATTTGTGTCTGTGTATGTCCTTGACTAGACATTGTATCATCACTGTCTTGAAGCTGTTTACTATGTCTATGTGTCATGGTACTACAACCCTGCATTTGCTGATACACCATACCCGATGATGATCAACATGGACGGTCGATGGGATGGCTAGGTAGGCGTTGTTTAAACTCGTGTCGTTGTTAGAATTGTTGTTGGTAGATGATGATGTCGTTGCCTGTTGGGTAGAGTCAGTGGCTGCTTTCAGTTCATTCTATGACAGGACACATACATGTACACACAAACAAAAATATTTAAAAAAAGTTTGTCTCAGGACCATGTATACAGAACTAATCAATAAGCTAATGAGCAACGAGCTACCACCGCCTGAAAAAATGTTTTTTTCCCGGCAAGCTACTTGCAATTTCCCGCGAGAGAAAGACCTCGGAGGTGATTAAAAAAAAGTCACAAATCACCCATCGGAACATTGATAGTTTTAGGTTGCAATATCCGGTATCGCACCGGGGTATCGCATCGCGAAATGCGACACAGTTTTGAACAATTTTCTACTTCTCAATTTTATCGCAAAAAAAATGCGATGCAAATATATCACAAGTCGTGTTCCCATTTCCCAATATCAACAAATCCAAGTCAAAGGTCTCAAACTAAGCAATAATTTCAACAAACCTTCAAAAATGGCAAACAATCACTCTAAATAGCTTGAAACTACAATGAAAGTGAATTAAATAATGATCGATCTCGCCCGCGATCTCGCCGATCCGGCATGGCAAACTGAAATTTAAATGGCCTATGCTACCACTGTAAATGCTATTTGGAGCCTTGAACGGGCACCGCTATGATTTAGAAACCCATTGAAAACACACGCGAAAATCATGCGAACATTTTCACTTTCTAACTGCAAAAAGAAAACGGGGATCGGCGAAATTCCACGAACTTTTGTGTGACGTACGTAGCTGCCGCTGTTTCGAAATAAATAAACGAAATAAAGTCGCTTCCATATTGCACAGTTCTAAACATGCGTATCGATAGAACGTCGAAGTTCACAGGACGCGGTTAATATATTGACAACAACAAGCTTACTCCCTCTGAAAATTACTCCCTCTGAAAAGTTGAGTTGTTTTGAACGCGATGTCTACGTGAAGAGAACCACGCGCACGTGGAGATGATTTGTGTTGTGATGATTCTAATTTCTAAGTTAATTGGACATTAATTTCAACTTTCTGTCATGTTGGGGTGCGGGGGGGGGGGGGGGGGGGGGGGGGGGGGGGGGGGGGGGGGGGGGGGGCATAAAACTTCAAACATGGCCAAGCAAAGGAGGAAAATACAATTGAGTATACAGAGTATCAGGTCATTTGTGGTAACATGTTTAAAATATGAATTTCATAATCATAATTTGTTAAAGATTAATGATAAGAAGTTTGTCAGAATCAACAAATGTTGTTCTTCCTTTATCCCTTGATTCGTGTACATGAACGAAAAATACATATAAAAGTCATATCAAACATTAAACAAAGAAAATAAACTATAAAAATGAATTAGAGACGAAACTAACTATGAACAAAAATAAATAGGGATTTTTATCATGTTACCACACTAGCGATTTATGGCCTAGCGTAAACCAACTGGCAACAACGTAAACACGATAATATTCCGATTCCAAAATGGTAGCCTCCATAACGTAATATTGTGGGCACGTTGTGGGTTAAATACGCTAATAAAGTGAGAGTTTTTGTACCACTAGTAAACAACTGCCCACTACAATAAAGTTTGGCTTGCCTTGTAAATTTTAAAACGCACTGTAAATGTTTTTCCAACATTTTCGATTTTTTGAACTTTTTTTTTCTCACTCTTTGCATTTTTCCCGCGAGAGGTGTTCATTTCCCGGCAAGGAGCTTTCCGTATTGCCTACTTTTTCCCGCGGTGCGAGCTACCAACAAATTCTTCATTGTAATTTGCTTGCAAATTGTTTTTTCTTGCACTGAAAAGGTAAAAAATAAGCGATCATCATATAAAATGCACACCGTATTTTTTTCAGCAGCCAAGGATAAAATTAACCTAACATCAAGTACATCTATCACGTTTGTAGCATTGCTGTGCAATTATAGTTACATGTATTTTCAAAAACAATTTTGGATGGTTTTAATTTTGCATTATTTCTTGGCATTGGAATTTGCTGATCCCACAGCTGCCACCAATGCAAAGGTAAGACCCAAAAGCGGGATTTCAGAACTGAATATTATTAAAAGAACAAAGTATCTTTAAAGGTAGATGTTCTGATTGCTTCCCGATTTTCAACTTGATGTTTTCTATTCTACATGAAGGGTCATCCTTATTAAAAATAGTTGTATTCCATAGTTTGAGTTGCATAACTCCAGGGTTTTTTATTTTAGAAGCACAAGGTGACATTGTCACATTGAATGGAACAAACTTGACCAAAATATTCAAGTCTCCCCCAATCTCAGTATAATTATCAACCATCTTAAAGGGACATTAAGTGGTGTTGAAAATTTTAAATGTTTAAAAATTTACTTCAGAGTTCAAGATGAACATTAAAAATTGCCATTATTGTTGTTTCTACTAACAAAAACACAGCAAAACTTGATTAAAACAATATCATCGCTATTTATTGAAAAACGCCCTCTATTTATGCAAATATGGTTCGCGTTATGTATCACGCGTACTGCAGGGGATACTGTCGGACGTAAAATGCTCGTCGTGGCTGTACGAGCATTCTTGAATCAACGTTTTCTTGTACAAAGAGGGCTGATTTTTCTTAATCCTTACAGGTGTAAGTTCATACATGTAATACAATTATAAAAATAAACTAATCCCAGTTTTTATCATAATTGAGGGCGCAGCCTCCAACACATCTTTTAGTGTCCCTTTAAACTAATGAGTCACTTGTAATTATCCATATCCAAATATATCGAGTGCTTAGAGCACAGATGTCTTAAAGGCATATTATGTGATCTTTTCCAGAGAGCGCCCTCTATTCATGATTTTTTTTAGAAAGTAGATTTTCTTGCAGATTTACATTTCCGATCATAAATCATACATTCCAAGTTACAGAGCGATACGATTCCTAATTACCTCAAAATCGGCATGGTTTTAAAGTGAATTTAGAGTGAAAAATATAAACTGTCGGGATTCCGACAGTTTATTTTCACTCTAAAACCATGATTTTGAAGTAATTAAGAATCGTATCGCCCTGTAAGTTGGAATGTATGCATGAGTTATGATCAGAAATGTAAATCTGCAAGAAAATCTGCTTTCTATTTTTTTTTTCGGTGTTGAGGGCGTTCCCTGGAAAGATCACATAATATACCTTTAAGTGCATTTTGTTCGTTTTGAGATAAACGTGTTTGAAAACTAGAAACTCTGTGTCGGGCAATGGGGCATTTGAAGTTGCCATCCAATTTTCACCACCAAAAGATACATTTGCACTTTAGCTTATGTGTTCACTAACTCGAAAATGTCAAAGTGTTTTCATATTATGCAAAAGCTCAAATTCATCAAAATGCACTTAAGACATCTGCGCTCCAAGCACTCGAATATTCAATTTGTTTAATTTGTTTATATGGTGTATACTGTATTAGATTAGATTCAAGAAATATGTTTTTATTATGTTATTTTATGGTTATTATGTTACATGTTATATTGACTTTATCACAGCCTCTGTGGAAAACAGCTATTTTATGTTGACCTGTGTATCGTGAATAAATAAAGATTATGTATGTATATGAAAATTTGCCTATTGAGTAGTACACAAACTGGCCGGGTGGTTAACCATTTTGGCAGTAATTCACTGCATTTTGGTCAATAACATCAAAATGGAACATATCTTGCGCCAGACATTTTACAGAAATAATGAGAAAAACATGGGTAAAAAAAAGTGATCGGAAAATCGACCATTAAAGCCCACTTTGTCTTCTATGATTACAGGAGGCAAACTCATGTAGCCCTGCCCTCTTGATACTCGACTTGGATACTTGGAATCTCTTCCAACAAGCTACCATGTTTTGTAAAATCCACAATGGTTTGGTGGATATAATTATCTCTCTCAACTTGCATACAAAGGGGCTGTACACTATTCAAATAGACTGGATCACTAATATTAGCATTTCACCCAATACTCAATCCATACAGTATGCATGGAACGGATCCCACACCTGCCACCAATGTAAAGGCAATGTTTTGGAGTAATTCTGTTATACCCTTCACAGGGGTATTCATAGTGCGTGATTTTTAAGAATGGCGCATACTAACCGATGTTGGTGTGAAGGGTACCGTATAACATAATTATGCCAATGTTTTAAATGTGGGGCATGTCAGAATTAGATTTGTAAGCTCTTTTTTCTTGGAATAATTACTGCACACAAGTTAGCATTCAACCAATGATCAAACCATGTATCGAACGGCTTCCACCATTTGTGGGGAATGTCAGAATTTGATATCATTAAATAAGCAGAAGCACTTTTTCTTGAGAATATTACTCTCCTAAGGCAACACACTTTTAAAATTCAACACACTTGATCTTTTTTCTATGAATATGATGTGATTCACTACCATTCAATTGTGTATAGTATACATGTCAAAAGTTACATATTGTCACTAATTCTAAATATATCTGTGATGATACTTCTTAACACTCCATCCGGAGCCAAGCGAGAAGGATTTTGGTTGTGCGCTGGCGTGCTTTTTTAGTTGCATGGTTTCTTCTTGTTTGTAGTGTCTTGTTTGTTTGTATTGTCTTAGTGCAGCTGTTTTAAATGAGCCTGACTCGATGATGGAGATTGGAGACAAGGGGTGTTGTGGGAGAGTATTCCCGTCGTTTATGGTGTTATGGGAAAACTGAATATCGCTAACAGTCTTTGGTGCCACTGGGCGTTGGTATGCTTGGCTATGTAAGCATCTGTACAAAACTTAGCTTAACTTATTTCACAATGATTTTAATTTTTGTTGTTGGAAATATGAGAAAAAATTCCTTTAATTTCTTTAAATACGGTACTGAATTTAACGAGCTATTTTGCTATATCTCAAAATAAGATTCTGTGACTGAGCTGATGTGCCACCACCACTGATCCAATTGGCTTATAAAATACAATATTAAATCAATAGACCAGACATATTCTTGACAGATGAAAAACCAATCAGACTACTATTATAAGTACTCACCCCTCTACATTGCACTTTGAGTAGATTGACACCAAACCTAAATTAATAGGGCTACCATAAACCCCAAAATACCACGACTGGGCACGTTGGTACCACACAGCGTGGACATTTTTTGATGAAAAAATGGACCCAGCCCATAGTTTGCGCAATATACTGCGCAAACTAGCCTTGACAGCCGTGGTGTAGTGGGGAATTATTCGCCTCTGGTGCTAGAGGTCCCTGGATCAATTCCCGGGGGGGGGAGGGGGGTCGGGGATATTTTGGTCGATTGTCCACGTTGAAGAAAAAATTCTGAAAAAATTGGGGGGTAGAGTAAGGTTAAAGCAGACCTAATTTCAGGTCCTCTTAAATATGCTTAGTATTTTATTTATTGCTTGTTTGTTATCTGATGTTCATATTGACGTTCATGTTGTTTGGTAAAGCTTTAATTACAATTTAATTTTTGTAAATTGTAAGCTTTTATTATTTTTATTTAATATACTATTACTAGTTATACTATATATAAATACGACAAATCTACATATTTCATCCTCATGCCTCACCTTTAATTATCCTGCAAGTTAGCCTACGCAAAATTCTTCTCACTCCATTTTCACGCTAACAGATTCCTATTCGTTCCGTTTCGCTGCATAAAATCATCAAATCGACTGATAGAGAATGTTTGTTTTCATCGTGAACCAGAAAATAGACTGACCTGAACGAAATCATACGTAACGATCGAATCGATACATCGTTTAAATATTGATTGGTTTGGGTGTCAATAATTGGGCGCATCTTCTGCAAGTCAGCTGCCAACCCTGTTCCAATCAATCGCATAGAAAATAAATTGATAGACACTAGACAGCTAAGGTTTTTCAAGTCGGGGAAGGGAAGAGTCCGGGGGAAGAGTTTTAAAGATAATAAAAATGGTAGCTTTAATAAAAATGGTAGCTTTAAAAGGGTGTGCAAAAAAATTGGAGTTGAGACCCTAATACCCGAGTCCGAGTCCTTACTTCTCGAGTCCGAGTCACAGACAAGTCCTCAGAGTCAGGCTGTTTTATATGTCAACATAATCAGTGATATAAAATGGTCAACATAATGATGCATTTAACCTTGCCATTCATAGACAAATGAATTATCATGATTTATAGGCATTTTTTGTATCGCGGCCTCGAGCACCATTTTTGGTGGATTAGTGTGCATTATAAATCCACATTATTATTATTATTATTATAAGAATATGGAATTGATTCAGAGATTATAGTTTATGGATAGAGAAATGACGAACTTGATAAAAAGGTGTAATATGCTGCAGCGAACCTTCCACTGCCATTTCGCCCACTCCTTCCCTGAAAGTTTCATCCCTTATCCACTTTTTTCTCAGAAAAGTTATCATTTTTGTCGAAAACCCTGACACACCCAACTGAAAAACCATTTACGTCGTACAAACAGCCTTGGATTGCACATGATTTATATTATCACTGTATTTATGATGAATTATAACATTATTTCTAAACTATTGAAGATTGGATCATGGATGACTATCTTCGTACGAAATAAGCCAATATTTTGGACTCCTCTGGTGTCCGAGTTTGAGTCCTGTACAGCTGAATATCAACAGTCTGAGCAGACGACGCTGGACACGGGCGTATTCACGAATATTCAGGTTAAAATATGCGAACGAGGTTACGTGATCAAGTGAATGGGACGAACACTTAACAACGGTTTAAATTCAAAAAATGATACTGACACTGGGGATGGTTAGCCATCCACAGTGGTTTTAGGATGAAATAATTTAGTTCCAACGTGTGATGAATTTTATGGGGTCATCTATATTACAATTCACGTAAGTACACCCCGATTGCCTAAAAATCACACTGATGTCCCTTGACCGCTTGCGCTACCCTCGGAACCGAAATAATCCCTGCACTTCCCCAAGGGATTTAAAGTCGGTATAAATATGTAAAAGTTTGTTCATTAACCATTATTTACTAATTAAAACCCCCATGGCTGACGAAATTCTTTTAGTTTTTGCGTAGTTTTATAGTTTTTACGAAATGTTAATTTGTATTTTAGACCTGAGACGTCCCCGAACCAAGGTACTTATGACACAGCACAGGCGCATGATTGGGCGTCATTTTGCGTGATGCGTGACGGGTGGATCATGTCACTTATAAAATTTAGTGGGCGCCTTTTGGCTCACAATTTATAGCAACACTGTTCTAAATAAGTATTTAGGTATATAATTATTCTTTGACACTCAGTATCGTATCTGTCTTGGTGGCCGAATGGATAGGCGTGTCGCATGTAGCCCTCCTGTAATAGCATGTGTACACAGTGAGGTCGCATCTCGGGGATCAAATCCCACTGGCGGCACACTCTCCTCCGTCTCTATTTTTGTATAACCAAAGACTTTACACAGTGTGTAATGCCTTGGTATAACTATGACGTTATTTTATGAATTGAACATTGGAAATTTAATTTATACTCATTAGAAATGCCTTTTTTTCTCTTAAATATGATATTTGGATTATTTTTTATAATTGCAATTTAACTTAAGAGAAATGTACGGCTTTTCAAGAAGCAAGAAAATACGCAGACGGGACCGATGTTTTCCACCCGGCGGACGAAGTTGTATGTATGGGTATGGGGTTAAATATCGAATATAGTCTGAAATCGGGGTAATAAAGAGATATTAATAAATTAAAATTTTGTAATGAATGCTAATTTGCAATATGAACAGGGGCGTAACAAGGTGTGTGGGGTTGTTGTTGTTTTTTTTTTGGGGGGGGGGGCATCAGGGTGGATGGCCTCTGACTGGGAGGCACATCCAGTGGCGGCGCCAGCATTACAACAAAAAGTGGTGGACAAACGGGGGGAAAGATACATTCGAGGTGGGAAATGCGCGCGTAGCGCGCAAAAATGTGTGCCTTTTAATATCATAATTACCTAAAATTAGCTTAATTTGGTCTAAAAGTAGGCCTAGGTATTTCAGACCATTTTAAAAGTCAAGCCACTGGGCAAATTAGATGTACTGCACTGTCATGGGTAACATTGTATTTTGTCATATTTCATTTGGGGGCATCGGGGGGGGGGGGGGCATGGCTTCTGACTGGGGGCCTACGCCACTGAATATATGAACGACGTTTTATGGGCGGCCATTGGGGTTTAAGTATTGAATATAGTCTAAAATCGGGGTAAAGAGTAAAGAGATATTAATAAATTATAACTATATTCAATAAATCTAATTTATACTATGCAAATGCTTTTTTCCCTCTGAAATATGATATTTGAATTAATTGCAATTTAATATTAGAGAAATGTACGGCTTTTCAAGAAGCACGGCATGGCGACAAATCTTAATTTATTCATCTCTTACAATTCAATAAATTTAATTTATACTGTACAAATGCTTTTTTTCCTCTGAAATATGATATTTGCGACAAAAAATTATCATAATTTATTCATCTCTTACAAATTACAAGACTAAATTCAATAAATTTAATTTATACTGTAGTATGAGCAGCAAGTGACCAGGAGTCTTGCAACAATGATTTTTACTCAGTTTTGTTCCCCCTCTGAAATATGATATTGGAATTAATTGCAATTTAACATTAGAGAAATGTACGGCTTTTCAAGAGGACGACGTGGATCCCGACAGGTTCTTTTTTGTGTTGCTGGTGTGTTCTTACGATACCAGCAGCAAGCTTGGAATAAGTAGAATGAACAGCAAGTGACCAGGAGTCTTGCAACAACGATTTCTTACTATTTTTTATACTTTTTTAAAAATAAATACTGTTGTTTTACAGAAATATATTTCGGTGTGTTTTCCTCGGTCTCAGTGTGTTTTCCTGGTCCACGGCGCGGCGACGACGCGGATCCCGGCGGTTTTTGTGTGTTGTCGGTGTGCTCTTATGACACCAGCAAGCTTGGAATAAGTAGAATAAGCAGCAAGTGACCAGGAGTCTTGCAACAATGATTTTGTACTCAGTTTTTTTACAATTTTTTTATAAATACTGGTGTTCTACAAATATGTTTCGGTGTGTTTTCCTCGGTTTCAGTGTGTTTTCCTGGTCCATGTTCAGGTATAGTAATAGATCTCATTCAACATGGCGCCCTCTGTCGTCATTTTTGACCTCCTAATGCATATCATTTTACAGTTCTATTTCTGCCAATAAAACGGGAATACCAGCCAAGTTGATCTTTACTATAGCGCTAGCAGTAATTACCCCATACTCGATTTCAAACGATTGGTGTATATTTTGCCGTTTCTGCATGATGTAGTACGTACTTTGTTATCAATTTCCAGCTCATTCTCATTGCTTTTGCGCACGCACACATTACATGTGGGTTATTCGGCACACAAACTATCTTTTAAAAATACATTTTGACAACATTACATTTGATACCTGTACACTACTTCAGCATACAATACAAACGTGTACACATGTAATTAGTGTACAAAGGTCCCAATCCTGCACCAAATCTATGGTGTAATACAATGAATTGTATTCTATTGTATAGTTACATTACGTCCTTTATCACTTGCTTACGGTTATCGTGGTGTTTAGAATCACCCCACGTCCCCTATTTGTTCAAAACGTGGGCATAGACTTACAAGTAAGCATGTCCCATATGGCAAACCTGAGAAAAACAATTCGCCTGTTGCCATTGATGTACATAATTATAGCCTACAAATTGACATGACGACAAATTATACCCCATATTATATTAAAGGCATATTATGTGATCTTTTCCAGAGAGCGCCCTCTATTCATGATTTTTTTTTAGAAAGATTTTCTTGCAGAATTACATTTCTGATCATAAATCGTACATACATTCCAAGTTACAGAGCGATACGATTCCTAATTACCTCAAAATCATGGTTTTAGAGTGAATTTAGACTAGAATAAAATAAGTGGTCGGATATCCGACAGTTTATTTTCACTCTAAAACCATGATTTTGAAGTAATTAAGAATCGTATCGCCCTGTAACTTGGAATGTATGTACGATTTATGATCAGAAATGTAAATCTCCAAGAAAATCTGCTTTCAATTTTTTTTTCGATGTTGAGGGCGTTCCATGGAAAGATCACATAATATACCTTTAAGTTATAGAATAAAAGATGTAAATCAGTGGCATATCCAGGAGTGGGAAAGTCTTCCCCGTGCACGCCTGACCGTCGTACTGAGTCAACAAAGTTAAAACAACACACAATTAAGGGACATTAACGAGTGTCCCATCTCCACCCTCAAAAAAATGCAGTAATTCTCAAAAACAAAACAAAATTAAGCGCCCAGGTTCACTCATCGAACCCAAAATGTTAACCGCCCAGGTTTACTCATCTAGCGGGTCCCGCGCGAAGCGCGGGTGCCCGCTAGTATAATCAAAATCCATTGTTGCATTGAAACCAACGGAAATTCAAAATTAACGGCCGTTCGTGTCCATCGTCGAGTCTGAGTGAATATCAATTACACCGACCGCCACCCCCTCTATATTACCTAGAAAGTGCAGCGTGCGCGTCTTTAATAAATCAACAGATGGGGCTATTATAATTTCCGTTGGTTTCAATGTAACAATGGATTTTCATTATATGACCCCATAAAATTCATCATAGGTTAGAAGAAAAATTTTCCAATCCAAAACCGTTCGGGATGGCTAATCATCCCAATTGTAAATGCTATTTTTGAATTTAAACCGTTGTTAAGCGGTCGTCCCATTCACTTGATCAGGTAACCTCGTTCGCATATTTTAACCTGAATACTCGTGAATACGCCTATGTCCAGCGTCGTTTGGAATGGTCTGGAATGATCAATGAATATCGGACTGACCACTTTCAATCTTTTAAGATCCTTCCCTCAGCGCAATCTTAAAGATTGACTTTTCAATCTTTTGATTTAAGAGATATACTTCGACCCCCCTTTTTACAGTGCTGAGGGAAGGATTTTACATAATTGAAAATGGTCAATGAATATCGATCTGACCACTTTCAATCTTTTAAGATCCTTCCCTCAGCGCAATCTTAAAGATTGACTTTTCAATCTTTTGATTTAAGAGATATACTTCGACCCCCTTTTTACAGTGCTGAGGGAAGGATTTTACATAATTGAAAATGGTCAATGAATATCGATCTGACCACTTTCAATCTTTTAAGATCCTTCCCTCAGCGCAATCTTAAAGATTGACTTTTCAATCTTTTGATTTAAGAGATATACTTCGACCCCCCTTTTTACAGTGCTGAGGGAAGGATTTTACATAATTGAAAATGGTCAATGAATTTCGGACTGACCATTTTCAATCTTTTAAGGTCCTTCCCTCAGCACAATCTTAAAGATTGACTTTTCAATCTTTTGATTTAAGAGATATACTTCGACCTCCTTTTTACAGTGCTGAGGGAAGGATTTTACATAATTGAAAATGGTCAATGAATATCGATCTGACCACTTTCAATCTTTTAAGATCCTTCCCTCAGCGCAATCTTAAAGATTGACTTTTCAATCTTTTGATTTAAGAGATATACTTCGACCTCCTTTTTACAGTGCTGAGGGAAGGATTTTACATAATTGAAAATGGTCAATGAATTTCGGACTGACCATTTTCAATCTTTTAAGGTCCTTCCCTCAGCACAATCTTAAAGATTGACTTTTCAATCTTTTAATTTAAGAGATATCATTCGACCTCTTTTTTACAAGAAATCAAAACATTTGGGGAATAAAAATATGACAAAGGAAGTGGTATAAAGAGAGTAAAAAAAACCATAATTACTTAGACTATAGTATATCATTTCATGACTGAATAAAGAAAAAAATTAATCATATTCATCATAGTCCAATAGTACCGGTCATAACCTATTATACAGAGTGAGTCAAAGAAAAGTGTACTCAAAGTTAAATAAACATTTAAAATATTTCTTACCAAAATACGAAGGCAACCAATGCTTAGCAAAAAGAATTACAACGTTTCATGGTACCGTTATCCAGTTATGTCTATTTTGGTAAAGTTAAATGCATTTTTAAAACCGAACAAAATATTGAGTATTGTACTCAAATACGCATGGTATTTATGAATAAAGGTTGTTCTGATTCCTGGCCCGATTTCACCCAAAACTTGATGTTTTCTATATATTTTGCATGAAAGGTCAAGAAATAGTTGAAATATTTATTTTACTTTGAGTACACTTTTCTTTGACTCACCCTGTATAATATTCCTTATAGTTTGAGTTGCATAACTCCAATTCTTATTTTAGAAGCACACGGTCACACAAAAATTGCCCATTGAGTAGTACACAAACTGGCAGTTGGTTAACCACCTTTGGCAGTAATTCACCACATTTTAGCCTATAATGTCTAAATGGAACATGTCTGGCCCCTAAGATTTTACAGACATAATAAGGAAAATATGGGGATTCTTCTGTATCAAAATATCTTGATGTGAAAAAAAAATCATAGCCAAAAAAAAGTGTTCAGTACATACACATAAGTGCATGCATTACCACTTAAAGGTATATTATGTGATCTTTCCAGGGAACGCCCTCAACATCGAAAAAAGAAAAAGTCGATTTTCTTGCAGATTTACATTTCTGATCATAAATCGTACATACATTCCAAGTTACAGGGCGAGACGATTCTTAAAATCATGATTTTAGAGTAAAAGTTTATATTTTTCACTCTAAATTCACTCTAAAACCATGATTTTGAGGTAATTAGGAATTGTATCGCTCTGTAACTTGGAATGTATGTATGATTTATGATCAGAAATGTAAATCTGCAAGAAAATCTACTTTCTAAAAAAAAAAAAATAATAGAGGGCGCTCTCTGGAAAAGATCACATAATATGCCTTTAATCATCATAAATTACGCATGATATTTATGATTAAGTGGCTACATGCTTGAGACACAATAGCTAATTAATAAGACAAAACAATGTCATTATTTCGTGAATTCAGCAGAGCAAAGATAAAATCAGGCTTTTGTGATGATCGGTTTAGAGTGTGCGCCATTATCCAATAGTGAACATGGTGAAATACAAAAGAGCTTGTTAGTGGTGAAATATCACAAATCTTATGCATGATAATATCGCGTATTTCAGCGTTGGGCGCAGCTCTTCTCGAACTAAAACGAACTAAAACAAAACACGAATAAAACAAAACACGCTCGCGTTTATAGCTTGAATTATGTCCATACTACTTTGACACAGACTATAGAGAAATACGGTATCACAAATCTTGTTCGGTTTTTAGAATCTGCACTTTCATCTAAATTGGCAAAAAACATGTTTTCCTCAACCAATTTTAACCAACTAAAATTCTTTTGAAAGCTATTGAGACAACCTCTCTGCCAGAATAAATAAGTTGAGACATTTTTGCACAGATCTTAAGAAATAAAATCCCAATGTTGAATCACCCTGTATGTAAACTTCATCTAATTTGTCGGAAGTGGCACCGTCAATGGTACACAGTGGTCCTGAAAACCACAAACATGATTGAAGATCATTCATTATTGTGACAGATTTCTTAGAATTGTTTGTTTGTTTGTTGTCGTATAACCTTGATAAAGAAATCCTCAGTCGCCTGTATGTCGCCTCGGCCTAAATAATATTGTATGAATATTAGGATTTATCATGTTTACCCTGACCCTCCTCTAGCCAGTAATGCCCAAGTTCTTGGTAGCAGGTACTATGACGTCAAACAAAACTTTTTAACCTATTAACATCAATTAGTAAAAAATCAATCCGTAATAGAGCTCGGTGAGAAGAAGAAAAAATCTGCTGAAATTCGATATTAAATCCAAATCATGGTACAATTTTTTATAAACACATTCAATCTTGTTGTCTAAAATTGTGTTGATCTATAATTTGTTTAGGGTGACATTTTTAACTTCAAAACTTTTACCTTACTTCTTTTGTATAGTCACTTATTTGCGTAGTCATATATTTCCGGTAAATAGAGTGATCCGTCTAAACAGCTGATCGAGGCACCAATTATAAAACACTACTTTACCGCTCCACTGTCCACAGCATCACTGGTAGTCACGGAGTACCGGTGCACGAATTTTCATCGATTTATAACGCTGTGGGGTTCTAGAGGCAAGGACCTCAGTTGAAAATCTCGTTAGTGTTGAAGACATCTCACAACAATGTCTCACATTGCAACGCGAGATCAATGTACAAGATAAAACAACGCTGTTCAGTAACCCTAGTTTGGCATGTTTAGTTTTGACGTGTAGTGCATAGGAAAGATTTTAGATCTACGGTTTTTATTATCCAGTCTCAATCTGCAGAGCAGCAAATCTTGAGATTGCATTGCATAGCCAGCTTCATCATAAACTTTTGGTGGCCAATCTTGGTGCCAACTACCACCCATAGAACTATGGAGGGAGCACTGATTTTGATGGGACTTTGCCTAATCGCGGGGGTACATTCTGCACCAACACCAATAGAACTGTAAGTAGGCCTACATTGTATTATAGTGACTCTTTGTCAGTGTCGGTATGGATGTGTTGTGGTGGGGGATGTGGATGGAGGTAGGGTAGTTTGGAAAATTGGTAGACCTGATCAATCCTGATAATGATGCTAAATTTATATGTTTTGGGCACACAATTGGGTTTAGCTTAAAGGCATATTATGTGATCTTTTCCAGAGGGCGCCCTCTATTCATGATTTTTTTTAGAAAGTAGATTTTCTTGCAGATTTACATTTCCGATCATAAATCATACATACATTCCAAGTTACAGAGCGATACGATTCCTAATTACCTCAAAATCATGGTTTTAGAGTGAAAAATATTTAAACTGTCGGAATTCCGACAGTTTATTTTCACTCTAAAACCATGATTTTGAAGTAATTAAGAATCGTATCGCCCTGTAACTTGGAATGTATGCATGATTTATGATCAGAAATGTAAATCTGCAAGAAAATCTGCTTTCTATTTTTTTTTCGATGTTGAGGGCGTTCCCTGGAAAGATCACATAATATACCTTTAAGGGAAGGGGGGGGGGGGGGGGGGGGGGGGGGAGGCAATCTGACATGATGCTCAGGAAATTCAGTGACACAAAATAAAACACTGCTATGCTATTAAACTTAATTAAAGTATAGTTCCATCTTTAAACATGTACTTATATATATAAAACTAAAAGGATATGATTTTCAATGTTGCCCTTTTTATTTTTTCACTAAAGCTGTAGTGTAGAATATAGAATTTAGGATTTGGCCCCGCAAAGTTGATTTTTAGTTTCTCGTCACCCGCCCGCCCTTCATTTTCATGCCCGAGTTTGAATTCATTATTGAAATTTTGGGGTAAAAATACAATTTTTGCAATAAAAACGTCAGAATTCATGCATTTTGTTTCAATTGTCTGCCATGAACAAAGTATTCATTTTGACCAGAATAGCCTTTCTGTAACTTACAATCATCTAAATTGACCAAATTTCATTCTTTGAATTTGATAGGGTGCAGCGGTGTATAACAATACGTCTGACATCCACATTTTGTATATTAATAATGAAAGTCGTAAAAATAATGAATAATGAAAAGTTGCCTCGCTAATTTTGAAAACAAATGTTACAGGAAACTAAAAATCAACTTCGCGGGCCTTTTGACCCTATTTCTCAAGAATCCCAATTAAAGGGCATTTGGTTCAACCCAATTAAATGATACTGAGAAAAGGCTGAAGTTCATACATGGGTCACTATTCGAATCAGAGTAAAACAGAGCGAGGAGGCTCTTGTTATCCATTCAGCAGCTTCAGCAGTCAGCCTCCCTTACTAACTAAATGCCATCTTAATGTCAGAGAAACAGTTCGCTTCAAGGATTAATGTTTTGTAACCATGTTAACTCGGCCTCAGTGACAAACAGTTACGGTTTGGAAGTTAACATTTTACCCCCAACTCAACACAAAAGTTCGTAACCATGACTGTTCTTCATTTGTTTAAACTACCCCTTTTCAAGGATTTTTCAACACTTTTACCCCCCGTTTTTGGCAAAAACGAGGACAAAATTGGGGTGAAAGATACCCCTTTTTTGGTTTTCAAGGACAATCATTTCAAACACCCCTTTTCAAAGACACTTGACATCTACATCTATAAATTGATGAAATAGCGTTGAATTACTGCGAATGGTGGTTAACCACCGATATAGTTTGTGTACTACTCAATGGGTACAGTTCACAGCATCTTGTGCGTCTAAAATAAGAACCATTAGAGCTATGCAACTCAAACTTTGGAATACAACTTTTTTAAGGATGACCTTTCATGTAGAATAGAAGACTTCAAGTTGAAAATCGGAACATCTACCTAAATAGATAAAAACTTGTTGCTCCCAAGAGTAACAGGCATTTGGTCCTGTGTTATAAACTGGTGTACCCTAAATGGTGTATTTGGGTTGTTCTAATCAAATGATTAAATCCATACTGTGATGATTTTTAATTTTTCCTCTTTGTAAAATACCCTTTTCCCGAATTTCGCGTAGACTAATTAATGAAATACCCCCTATTTTCATGATTTGGCTGTCCGCGCTGACAATCGAAAATATACCCCTTTTCTGCGATATTTAGAACAGTCATGGTTACCAACTTTTGTGTTGAGTTGGGGGGAGGGGGGCCGGGATTTTACCCTACAATGCCTGTTCAAATCACAGTTTAAACAATCAAAGCATTTGGGTTTCTTACTGGTGTTTTGTGCATACAAAACACTACTAGTAGTACTTACTTAAAGCAATGTTTCACTTAAAGTGTTCTGGACACTAAACCTAATTGACTCAAGATAACCGTCCCTGTGAGCTGAGAACGATTATGATCGTCTCAGCCTGTGAGTGTGAATTGAATCATGCAAATTTTATGTTTCATGTGCATTTTTAAAACCATCAAGTAAATGACCCAGAGTTTATTGAACCAGAAAGTGACTTTTAACAATAAATGTTTGTATAAAACCAAATACTTTGTTACAATTTGGTCCTAAGTCACATAAAATTGTATCTCAAAACAAAAGTTTCAACGAATTTCTAGCCAGGGAATAACCCGCCCCTCCCAAGGCCTCCTTTGCAAATAGATACACAAACCAGTCCTTGTACAAAGCCAAACCAAGATAAAAGAAGAGAAGTTTTGGCAAGTTTCAAGCTAAGGGGCTCTGTGTATCAAGAGAACAAATACCTTATTTGTACAATACGATATATTTATGTAGGTAAAAGTAATTTTAAGAAAGGAGGTGCCAGACTCTGTTATTGGCTTATGTGGGTTTTAATGATTAAAATAGGCCTATTGATTACCTAACATTTTGGTTTTACTTCAGTTTAAATAACTTTAAGTGTCATTATATAGTGGTCTCCCTACAAAATCATGTACATGTATATGGATTTATTTGATAATCCTTTGAAGTTGATTATTGATTAGGTAACATGGTGAGCCACCCTTTTATATAAAGTCGTATATTGATTTGGTCATCCTCAAGTTTATTGTTGATCAGGGAAGGCCAGGATAACACTGGATTTCTAGTGCTACATTCTCATGTAAAAAAACCTTCCATTAACATTGATTGCCCATCAAACAATCTAAATTAGATTGTAAAGACACTTTATAAGGGTCTTCTTTGACATTGATTTTCTTTCATTTTAAGTTAATAGTGTAATCATTGTCAATAGCAAACTGTGAAAAAGAGTATGTCATTGGGTGCCACATGATTTTTACGAGGGGAGACACTTCTATTTGAGTGCAATAATGAGGCGCTTATTTGGGGGTCATGAAAACACAAGTGGTCTTCCTGCAGAAAATATGAAACATAAGTTTGAAGATTGTGGATAAAACACAATCCCACCTAGACTTTCACCAATCCAAAGTTGTAATCAAAGGATGTGACATTTATTTGACTTTATCCTGCCTTTATTTAAAGGGACACTAAGAGATGTGTTGGAGGCAGCGCCCTCAATTATGATAAAAACTGAGATTAGTTTATTTTTATAATTGTATTACATGTATAAACTTACACCTATAAGGATTAAGAAAAATCATCTCTCTTTGTACAAGAAAACGTCGATTTTAAAAAAATTACGTCCGACAGTATCCCCCTGCAGTACGTGTGATACATAACGCGAACCATATTTGCATAGAGGGCGTTTTTCAATAAATAGCGATGATATTGTTTTAATCTAGTTTTGCTGTGTTTTTGTTAGTAGAAACAACAATAATGGCAATTTTTAATGTTCATCTTGAATTCTGAAGTAAATTTTTAAACATTTTAACTTTTCAACACCACTTAATGTCCCTTTAAGAGTGCTGGTAATTAATTGTATAATAAAGTAAGTATTGCAATTACCATTACCAAAGGGTAGGTAGGTAATTGTAATAATATTCACAAATTAGGTCAAATTATCCTGCCAGGAAATGTGGCCTATTATCATTCTATTGCACCTTGGGGTCCAGGTTAACGATTACAAAAGATCACAGGCCTCTAAAACTCAGTGAAATATGAGCGCCAAAGTTTAAGCTTAGGCCACAAGAAAATAGCCCCATTTTTTATATATCAAATTTTCAACCAAAAAAAACACACATTTTGTGATTTTATTTTGAATTTTTCAAAACAATTGCAAACATTTTGAGAATTTGTATTACAATTTTTGTTCTTCAAAGTTCAAAAATTGTTGGAAATCCCCCACCTATTCCTGACATTTTTGTTTAAAAAAACCCAAAACATGACTGACCAACCCTGACCAACCTGACAGGTTCGTTTGCCCATAGAACAGTTTTAAAATAAAGGAATCCCTTTCAAAATGCTTCATTAATTTGTCATTGACCAGGAATAATTGCAAGCAAGTTAGGTTACTTAGGGTTGTCTTTGTAGACAGATGATTACATTGTAAGCGACCCACCTCCATGATAGGAATTTGTGGGGTTTGTGAAATATAGTAGGATATATGAACTCCTGTAATGAGCTATATGGTTTGAGTATATAATTGATGATTGAAGTTGACAATTTGTCTTATTATGTCGACTGAGCCAATTGTATTGATAAAATAGTTCAGATTTGCCACCCAGACACAGTAATTGCCCAAAACTAGTTTTTCGGCCACCAAAACCCACCCGTCACCATACTTGAATTGTTTCATTGTTACTAATTTTCACTTTGTAAAACATTAAGAATATGA
Organism: Ophiura sarsii; assembly: GCA_035610835.1. Classification (NCBI taxonomy): domain Eukaryota; kingdom Metazoa; phylum Echinodermata; class Ophiuroidea; order Amphilepidida; family Ophiuridae; genus Ophiura; species Ophiura sarsii. The sequence goes on along the minus strand of CM069452.1, from coordinate 1,087,841 downwards.
AAAACTGAATGAGATGATATGAGGACTCAAGTAGTAAAACAATGTAATTCCATTCCGCTGTGGTATTTGATGATTTGCCTTTTCAAGGAGACTTAATACACTTTCCACGCAGCTATTAGTTTACCATATTTAAAACAGATTTGTCAGAAACCTTTCCCAACTTTCAAAGTCTATCTCAAAATTTACTGAATCAATACCAGGCATGTTTGTACTTATTATAATGCATTTCTCATGGTGATTCCAAATATGGTGATGAAAATCAATAATGTTGACATTTTTTAAACATTTTGGAACTGTCGAGTGGAAAGGGTTAAGGCTAAAGACATCATAATATGAAGTTAAACTTTCGATCTCAACACAAGAAATATTTACCTGGAATTTTCAGGTGTTGCTACACCTTTCATCAGCAGACTAATGACTCGACTTGACCTTTTGGAGGTGTGACGTCAGAATCGGGTCATAGACTCTTGGTAATTTGTACCTGCCCCCGTCTTTGTTGAGTGATGGTTGGTTGGCTCTGATGTAAATAGCCTCCTTGACACCTCTCTCGAACCAACGAGGATCCCTATCCAAGATTTTGACTTTCTCTAAGTCAACACTGTGTCCTGGTGACTCAATATGGATGTGTTGGGATACCTCGGACGAGGTGGAACTAGGACGCCTGTGCTCTAGAAACCGGGTCTTTAATGAGCGTTCGGTTTCTCCGATGTATGATTCGGAGCAAAGACCCCGGGTAGTCTGACCCTGACAAGGGATCATGTACACTGGGCCTACAGTGTCCTTCTTCTCAGTTTTGTCTTTTGGAGAGACCAGAAGTTGACGTAGTGTGCGCGTGGGTTTGAAGTATGCGCGTATCCCGTAGTTTCCGAAAATCCTGCGGAGAGCCTCTGATGTGCCCTTGATATAAGGCAACACTACATGTCCTTTTGTCTGTTTCTCACTGTCTTTAGTTTTCGGTTTGACCTTACCCTTAGGTTTGTTGACACGGTCAAATGCCCACTTAGGGTACCCACACTTGGTCAATGCTTTATCGACGTGCTGCTTCTCTGTTGTGATGTCAACCTGGTCAGTGATGACAGTATCAGCCCTGTGGTGTAGCGTTTGAATAACGCCCAATTTGTGCTGGACAGGGTGATTTGACGAGAAGTTCAGATATTGATCTGTGTGGGTTGGCTTCCGGTAAATCTTTACGTCAAGATTACCGTCTGGTTTGATTACTGTCAGAGTGTCTAGGAAGGCTAATGTCCTGTTATCTTCACCTTCTGTAGTGAATTTGATGTCCGGATCAATGGTGTTGAGGTGATCAGTGAACTCTTGAGCATATTTGGTCTTTATTTTGATGTGCGTGTCGTCGACATATCTATACCACCATAATGGTGGATGGAGAGCAGTTTCGATAGCTATCTGTTCCAGATGCTCCATGAAAAGGTTGCATACGATAGGCGAAACAGGGGAACCCATCGCAGCTCCATGTATCTGTAAATAGAATACTCCATTGTAGACAAAGTATGTGCAACGATTCTGACGTCACACCTCCAAAAGGTCAAGTCGAGTCATTAGTCTGCTGATGAAAGGTGTAGCAACACCTGAAAATTCCAGGTAAATATTTCTTGTGTTGAGATCGAAAGTTTAACTTCATATTATTTATCACCAACACAGATGAACTTTCATTCTAATATCTAAAGACATCATGTTATACATTACATCAAAAATGCCATAAGGTACACTTTGAGATGCAGAGTTAAATAGATTGTCAAATATAAAGAAAATTAAGGAAATATATTATATTATAGTTAAAGGTAGATGACCCGATCACATTTTCGTAACACAGAATTATTTCAAACATATGGAGATTTTCATATCATATGAAAGCTCGTATTTTTCTCATCATCATACTGAAATTTGACGGCCTAAATCGGTATAATTATGGAGAAATCTATGAAATAACGTCGAATTACCGCGAATGGTGGTAACCACCGATATAGTTTGTGTACTACTTAATGGGTACAGTTCACAGCATCTTGTGCGTCTAAAATAAGAACCATAATAGAGCTATGCAACTCAAACTTTTGAACACGACATTTTTAAGGATGACCTTTCATGTAGAATAGAAAACTTCAAGTTGAAAATCGGAACATCTACCTTTAATAAGTATCATTTTTTGAATTTTAAATTTTAAATTTCAAAATCAAATTATATTTTAATTGAAAATTAAGGCATAATCTGTCTGATAATGCTCAAGAGCTTGTTTTTGTTCAAATAAGATGTAATTTTTGTTGTGGTATGTGTGATGGATATCTATAATCACCATTTTGCAAAAAACGTGATCAGCACAGGATAAATGTCCTGTTTTGTATTGTCTGCCAAGGTTATGGTTAATATACCTGAACTAAGGTACAGTTTACACTCACATTTCCTGCTCAATGTGAAACAAAACCAACCACAGGGAACCCAGCATTTTTATTCAATAGGTATCCATTTTATAGTGCTTGACTTGATGGGCCAAACATATGGCTGACAATCATAAACCACTTTACCAATATATAATAAGTGAAATAAAAACAAAATGTTGGCATCCAATACAAAGGCCAAGTAACAAAATTAACATGTTTCTTGTCCGGACTTTTTTTAAAAATCAGTGAGGGCGGCCCTTACTATTTGTTATTTTTGGATTTTTTGTTATTTTTCGGAAGCCAAGTTACAAGCTTTTTGCAAGAATTGTTTCGATATTCGTATCACTATCTATGCCAACGAGTGTTACTCGCGTCTTTTTTAGTGAAATATAGTTGACAATTATGGACACACAACAAAGACAGGTATGATTTTTGATTTTTTTTTGTTGAACTTTTTTTGGAATTTTTGAAAATAACAAATAACAAAAATATTGGAGCGGCGTCAAAAATCACTGCGGGCGGGGACAAGAAACACATAATTTTTGTTACTTGGCCTGAAGCTTGTCTAAATTTAGGCTATCGACAAGATTGGTAAGAAATAAGAATATGATGCTATGTTAATACTTTATCAACATGGAATATGAACAATTAAGTTACAGATTTATAGGCAATAGTAATTTGTAAAAAATATTTTGTTTGTTTGTTTGTTTGTGTGTAGCCTACAGGCTACATCACTGTTTTAATACAAAATTATTTAAGCAAACATCTTGTGTTGGATATGTTTTTGATTTAAAGAAAATTGCTATATTATTTAGTGTCAGACTATAGCTTAAAAGAAGCATGGTTCAAATACTTTATTTGAAAATGCATTGCAGTGATTCAACATACATAGATTTATGTGATCTTTTTGTAATTAAGATATCAGCTAAATTTGGGAGAGGTAATGTTGGTAACATTTATCTCTGTAATTCCAATTAAACAGTTTAAGGCACATCATAAGAAAAGTTTATTCATTCAACAAACCATAACAACTTTTGTTATACTTAATATCAAGAATTAGCTAATATAATCAAAATACATGATCAAAAACATATTATTGTGTATAATTTTAAGTAGGTTTAGCCACCGAAAGCTATAATGGGGTAAATGAAGCACGGTGAAACACAGCAGGGGGTCAATTGGCTATAGAGGGTATTGCCCCTTCCTTATAGTTCAAGTTCAGGTTTTATTTCACAATACAATTAGGTTAGGCCCATAATATAACAACATATGATACATATTTTACATTCATATCAGGCATCAGATACATAGGAAAAATAAAGACGTTATTTTTATTTATTTTTATATAATATTTGCATAAACATTTGACGAATATAATCAATGTTCTAACCACTGCATTTCTAAGGTTAAGTGTGTGGTACACAAATGAAATTCGTCCTCAATATCATTATCATCACAAAGAATACAAAAACTTTTGTTATACTTAATATCAAGAATTTGCTAATATAATCAAAATACATAATCAAACACATATTGTGTATAATTTTAAGTAGGTTTAGCCACCGAAAGCTATAATGGGGTAAATGAAGCATGGTGAAACACAGCAAGGGGTCAACTGGCTTCAGAGGGTATTGCCCCTTCCTTATAGTTCAAGTTCAGGTTTTATTTCACAATACAATTAGGCCATTGGCCCATAATATACAACATATTAATGATACATATTTTACATATCATATCAGGCATCAGATACATAGGAAAAATAAAGACATTATTTTTTAAATTTTTTTTATACAATATTTGCATATATACATTTGACGAATATAATCAAGTTCTAACCACTGAATTTCTAAGGTTAAGTGCGTGGTACACAAATGCTACTAAGCCTGCTAAAATGGTCGAGTCAGAGGTGTTTAACAGTGAATACAATTTCTGATGAGTTAAATTTTATTACGTAAGGTGGTGAACAAAATTACAAATGAGAACGAAATGAAATTCATCCTCAATATCATTATCATCACAAAGAATACAAAAACTTTTGTTATACTTAATATCAAGAATTAGCTAATATAATCAAAATACATAATCAAACACATATTGTGTATAATTTTAAGTAGGTTTAGCCACCGAAAGCTAGAATGGGGTAAATGAAGCATGGTGAAACACAGCAAGGGTCAATCAATTGGCTTTAGAGGGTATTGCCCCTTCCTTATAGTCCTTTGACCGTTAAGGGTACTCATGGTAAATAATGAAAACTGGAACATAAGAATAACTCTATTCCTGGTAATAATTGGGTATTAGTACATGTATACCTGTGATTAGCCATTGTAATGAGGCTCAGCAAGTCAATGATATTGCTTTTAATAGGAGACAGAAAGAAAAGCCCTGTTCTACGGGGCAAACGGATTTCTCAGGTATGGTCAGTTGGTCCATTTTTGTTTGGTTTTTTATTACCAGAAATTTGGGGGAGTTTTATTTCCGTTGCCTTGGGATCTATTGAATCTCTTGTAATAAGTAAATTGTCCAACACAAAAGTGTGGATATGTATGAAGGGCATTGACCCTATAGATAACTACCTAAGATTTATAAATTTATCGAATCGAGGGGGAAAAAACCTCAAAGTGTATGGGCAACTTGAAGTTTGGTTGATGACTTAATGGCTTGACTCAAGTCAATTTACTGTCAATATGCCAAATATTTTGCCCCCAAATGTTTGTTCCCTTTTCCCCCAGATGTTTTCTCCCCTCCCCCTGTTTGCTCCCCAAATACTTTGATGCTGATGCCACCACTGAGTATAACATTTTGTTGGGGATGTTATGTTTCACACAATCTAAACACAATTGGGTTATTCCAGATAATAAGGCAATAAAAAAAGAGTTGACTTGCCCTTTCCGACTGACCCGAATTTTAGGAAATCTGGGACGCTATTTTTAATTTGTTTCAAATTTTTCAAAGTCATATTTTGGTTAAGAAATTTAATAGCAAAACATGTTCTGTTTATGTTTAAATACGGTATAAACACATAAAATCGTCATTTTATGGTTGATTCTTTTTTGTTGTTGGCCTAAGTGCACCCTATAGAGGGGTAATTTTTAATTTCTGAAAATGCCCGGATTTCCGAGAGCAATTTTTATAGAATAATCTGAATTTCCGGTCTAAATTGATCGGAAAAAAATGTGGATTTCCAAACCCCTCTATAGGGAAAGTGTATGCAGAATAGATTTTGTCTGGATTTCTGGTGATAATTCAAACCGAAAAAAGAAAAAAATCTGGATTTCCGAACCACTCTAAATTTATTAATGCTTTCTTTATTGAGGGTAATATGCTTCAGTGACTTGCACTGCTTTCCAAGCAGGCCCTCATTTCGATACATACATAAATACATCAAAATAACAATTAACAGTGTTTAAATATAATACAAATTATTCAATTATGATACAGTGGAAATATAGGATTTGAATTGACCGAGTGACATATTTTCTAAATCAATTCGAATAGATGGTGATAAATTGTTCCACAGATGACCAGATCTGTAAAGAAATGTGCGCATACCAGAATTTGAGTTGATTTTAGGAATAATTAAAGTATTACTTGAATGATTCCTGGTAGTATGATTGTGATAGTTATGTACAAATTCAAAATTGGATGATAAATAGGTTGGACTTATATGTTTTAAACATTTGAATAAAATAATAAGTATTTGAATTTTCCATCTATCACTTAGTTTTGCCCAATGAAGTAAATTCATCATGTCATTTATTGGTGTTCTGATATCAGCAGATAATATTGTTCTGGCTAAACGGTTGTGTAAGACTTGAAGTCTTGCTTGATATGAATTTGAACAGTTGGACCATACTGGGCTGGCATAATCAAAATGAGGAATCACAAGAGCATTAGATAACATTATAAGAGTTGGATGTGGAAGAAAATGCTTTACACGACGAATAACACCAATTCTCCTGGAAACATTTTTTGCTAAGTAATCTATATGTGATAACCAAGACATGGTACTATCAAATTTGACACCGAGATATTTAAATTCTCTAACCATTTCAATCATAGCATCGTTATAGGTGAGTGAAATATCATTAAATCGATCTAACATATGTCTGGTACCAAATAGCATAACTTTAGTCTTATTGATATTTAATGTAAGTTTGTTTGCCTTCAACCAATTAGCAACTAGATCTAGGTTTGATGTCAAAGAAGTTGAAAGTTCATCAGGACATTTTGATCTAAATAGTAAAGTGGTGTCATCAGCATACATTTTAGTTATACAATTTACAGCATTTGGTAAACAATTTACAAATAAAATAAATAACAGAGGTCCTAATATTGACCCTTGTGGAACACCAATATTTATATGCTCAAACTCTGAAAGATTAGAATTAACATTTACAGCCTGTGATCTATTACTGAGATAAGATTTAAACCAAAGAAGTTCAATACCATCAACACCATACCTTTTTAATTTATCAATTAGCACTTTATGGTTGACAGTATCAAACGCTTTCTTTAAATCAAGAAAAATGGCACCTGTGACATAACCATTATCCATATTATTGAGAATAAAATCTTGTACATCTAGTAGAGTTGTTGTAGTAGAGTGATTTGCACGAAAACCAGATTGAGCACTTGAAAGAATACCCTTAGTACTAACATACTTATACAGTTGGTTATGAACAGCTCTTTCAATAATTTTTGACACTATTGGCAGCACTGAAATTGGCCTATAGTTACCGACATCTGATTTATTCCCTGATTTATAAATAGGTGTTACCTTTGCCCTTTTCCAGTCATCAGGAAAAACAGAGCTTCTCAGTGACAAATTACAAATAAAAGCAAGAGATTTTGAAATATAGGGTGCACCTAATTTGAGCAACTTAACACTAAATTGATCTAACCCTGCTGACTTATCATTATTCATATTATTAATTTGATTATAAACAAATTCAGGTGTAATATCATAAAACTTAAATTTATCATTAGATGTGTTATTAATATCATTGTTAATCCCAGAACATGAATTATTACATGGACAGTTATTATTTATATCATTATCAAACTTCTCACCAAGTTTTTCCCCTATAGAAGTAAAATATTTGTTGAATGCATTAGCTGTATCCTTTGAACTAGGTGAGCCATCATCAGAATATACTATGTTACTTGGTACAGGTGAGGACTTGTTGGGAATTATTTTCTTGATTACTTTCCATAAGTTTTTACTATTATGAATATTATTATTAACTGCATCATTATAATAATTTTTCTTAAGATGATATTTCATGTTGTTAACTTTATTTCTTAGACTCTTTGCTTTGTCCCAATATATTTGCTCATTAGTTTTATGAGCTTTGGCATAATAATAGTCCCTATCTTTAGAAAACTTGAGAAAGTCATAATTGACCCACTCAGGAAGGTGACCCTTAATCCTTCTTTCATTGAATGGAGCGTGAGTGTCACATATGTCAGTGAATAGTGATTGCCACTTAGCAAGTGCATTGTTAACATCCTCAATATAAGTTATTTGATCCCAATCAATATTTTGTACAGAGTTAGTAAAGTTTGTCTCATTGAAGTTTTTAAAACTTCTGGATTTTACAGTCCTTGGTGGGAGTTTAATTTGCTTATGTTTACGTACTACATATATCAATGAATGGTCACTAAGGCCTAAGCTATGTACACCAGAATTTACAACAAGCTCAGGACGAGAAACAAAAATTAAATCAATGATGGTTTGACTAACATCTGTTATTCTAGTATAGTCACATATTAATTGAGTCATGTGATTATTTTGCGCTAAAGTGCTTACTTTCTTAGATTTACATGAATCACAAAGATCTAAATTAAAATCACCAAGAATATATACATCATCATAAATAGAATTGCACTCGTGAAAAACTATATCAAGTTTATCTACATAGTCAACATTGGCACTTGGAGGACGATAAACGGTACCTATAAGAATTGGTTTAGTTTTAGGCAAATTGACTTCAATCCAAATTGCCTCAATATCATTGTTAAGAAGATCAATGTTTTGTTTAAATGAAATTTCCTCCTTAACATAACATAAAATACCACCATGAGACTCGCCATTATTTCTATCTAAACAACATATATTGTATCCATTGATTTTTATATCAGAGTTATCAACCTCATCATCTAACCAGGTTTCAGTTAAACATAGAACCTGAATTTGGTTATCATGTAAAAGAAGGTTAATATAATCTATTTTATTAATAATACTCTGAATATTTAAATGAACAATTTTGAGTCCCTTTTGTAATTTACAGTTTAAATCAACAAAACGTTCATTAAATGGAAGCTCATTATTGCAAATTTTAAAGAAACAATCATTGCAGAACCAATTTTTAGTCTGCTGAAACTCAGGAATACTATCAATACATTTTAAATGAAAATCAAGAGTACAATTATTACAGGTTACAAAATCATTATATTTTACAATTTTATGTGTACATTCACCACAGAAGAGTTTTGAATAGACATCATTGCATGTATTGATATTATCATTATTATTATTATGTTCATTATCCACAGTTTGTCCAGACCTGTTTTGGGTTGCACGACATATCTCTAAGTATTTGGTTGAAGTCTGCCCACTATAGGGTACGAAGAGGACTCAATTGCACTCCTGAAGTTGTTTACCAATCTTCCGAGGCCATGATTGTTCAAATGTATGGTGTCCCAATATAAATCCTGTCTTACACAGCCTCCCTCACCAACAAAAGAGGAAGTGTGGTCAGTGAAAGACACACGAGTACTATCATGGCAGTTTTGTTCAAATGTTGCATTCAGCTGCATAATAATACTATTTGCAACATTGTTTCTTGTCAGGGGAATGAGTCTCGGGAGAATGCTGGAAACAATGATATGAGCGGTTGGAAATGTGGCAAGTGCCATGTTAATCAATGTTCTGGACTTGCGCTCACAGGCTTCTGTCGACTCCCTCATAATGTTGTTTGTCCAAGCCTGCAGAATGACATACTTTGGAGCATCATATTCGCATTCTTTGATTAGTTTTTGTATATCTACGATAGTGGCTCCGCTTTCAGCGTACACCTTAAAGGGAGAGTTTATGTAGGATAAATATTGTCTGGATTTCCAGTGGGATCTTTGAAAAAGAAAAAAAAGTCTGGATTTCCGATGATCATTCGAACCTAAAAAGTGCGGAAATCCGAACCCCTCTATAGGGTGTGTGCACATATTATCTGTACTAATAGCCCATTCTTGACCCTTGATTATTCAAGGAGACAGTAGGATCAAGAATTGCGATATTTGTTGTCTATTTAAAAAGGTGTGTTCTGATGTGTTTTTCCTCCCCATTCAATATTCCATATTTCAGCCTTAAATCTCTAAATTTATATACAGGGTGAGTAAAAAAAACCTGCAATAGTAGAAAGGAGCCATCTTGTTTTCAAAACCAAGTTGAAGTTTGAAACTTTTTGACGTTGCAAGAATGATATTTTGCAGTTTTTTTTACTCGCCCTGTATGATGATTATTATGTTTGTGCAAATAATAATTAACCTTTTCTGTTATGTGATTATTTTGACAATTTAGCCCCACTGCCACAGATGAGTCTCTTATCCTCAATGACACAATTACAGAGACACCATTACCAGATTTAGGATACCTCGCGATGGCGCCAAAGTTCTTAATAGCTGGAACTACGGAGAGTGTGTGCATTCATCTACTCAAGTACGACCCAGAGGAGCCTGTGGAATTGTCCATTGTACTGATGAAAGATAACGAGACAGAGATATCCTATGCTCCGCTGTACATCATGGAATCACAGCAGGATTGTGTCAAAATTCCGGTAGGATTTTTTATATAACTTTGGATCATTTTGAGCTACAATGTTTACTTTTCCCCCTCTGAAGTAGGAGTGAAATGTAGCACTTATTGCACATAGGAATAACCAATTTGATAATTTTAATTATCAGAAAAACCTTTAAACTGCCCAACAGTCCAACAAAATCCAACAGAAGCACAGCGTCGTTGCACAATCACACAAATGTACAAATAGGCTCCGAACATTTAATTTTTGGAGTGCAACCCCAATAGCGTGATTCACGATCACCTGGACTCCTGCTGCGGCTTCCCAGGGGGTGGCACACACCATTTTCTGTCCTCATTTTGTCCCATGTTTAGCCCCTTTTGGCTTGATTGCCACAACCCCAAAATGGGTTAGGGTTAAAGGCAAATTATGTGATCTTTTCCAGGGGGCGCCCTCTATTCATGATTTTTAATAGAAAGTAGATTTTCTTGCAGATTTACATTTCTGATCATAAATCATAAATATATTCTGAGTTACAGAGCGATTTGATTCCTGATTACTTCAAAATCATGGTTTAGAGTGAAAATAAACTGTCAGGTTTGGCGACTACTTATTTTTCACTCTAAATTCACTCATAAACCATGATTTTGAAGTTATTATGAATCGTATCGCTCTGTAACTCAGAATATATTTTTGATTTATGATCAGAAATGTAAATCTGCAAGAAAATCTACTTTCTTAAAAAAATCATGAATAGAGGGTGCTCCCTGGAAAAGATCACATAATATGCCTTTATAAGTTACACTCAGTAGAATTTACTTTGATGTCACATTGTATTTCAGGTGGGATAAAGTATTGAAAGGATATGATTGAGAGATATTTCTATTTGATTGTGTAGGGTAGGCAAGTAGGTGGAGTTAAATGTCACATGAGATATCACACTATCAAGAAAGGGTTTGTCAAGGATCATGTTCAGATTAGGTCATATTGTATTGGTAAGGTCACTTGAGGCAACAATTTGTTTGATGGTTATGGCGTGATATGCACAAACCTGTCCTGGGGAAAGGGAGAAGGGTTTGATCAGTGTAAATGGGGGAATACTCTCAGATGTTTGATTTGTAGAGAATGTTGTTTTGCAACTTCAAGTTAAAACAAACCTGCAACATTTCCACAACAGATTTCCGCAAACCTGTATTAATCAACCTAAGGTGACAACTGACAAAAAAACTGTTTTGGGGGCCCGACCAAAGCACTTTTTGCGATTTTTTTATTATATTTTTTTTAGATACATTTTTCTCAAATCATGTAAAATCAGACGTTTTTTGGCCGAAAATCTGTTGAAAGAATTTTTTCACAAATTTTTATAAAAAATCCTGATTTTTGTAGATTTTGGTGAAGGCAAAAGCACGTCCGACCGACTTGACAGATCCGTCCATTCATATTATAATTCCATCTTTATGATATCATTTATCCCTACACAGGTACCAGAAGTTGATGAAGACTCCGTGGCAGTAATCCTGCGTGTACAAGCCAAGAGACTGTATGCTCCCCAGGTTGAATTTGAGGTTGTAGCTGATAAGAAAGTCTATATCAAATCTTTTGATTCAGACACCTTTATCCAGACTGATAAGCCTATTTACAAACCAGGACAAACAGGTAGGCAGGGGTTTGCTATCTATTGGGCCAAATAAAAAAAAAATCATGTTTAGCGTCCCAGCCCGCTTCCTTTTTAGGGGCCGCCTCCTTTTTAGGGGCCGCCTCCTTTTTAGGGGCCGCCTCCTTTTTTTCTAACAAAAAAAGGTTTTTTTATTTAAAAAGTCGTATTTTTTTACTTAAGCCCACCTTGTATGAAGCTGTTTGCCCCGTGAAACAGACTGGTTCTCTACGTCTCAGAACTCAGGACAATACATCATTTTGGTCACATTTTCTGTTTCATCTGGCCCATATGAAGCCAATATTTAATTTCTTGAGTTCAAGTGGCGGTCATTTTGAAAAAAGCAGGCAAACATCTTGAAAAATAGGAAAAAGGGCCTCCTCCTTCCTTTTTTTCAAAAAGGTAGGATGCTAAACATGTTTTATTTTTTATTTTGCCTTGTCTTTGGTTTCTTCAAAGGTGTTTAGTTGTCCTCCAAAAACCGCTCTAAAATGTCATAATGACAGATATATATATATATATTTTTAAATTTCAACATGGAAGAGACAGCCTAATCTCTTTCTTAATTAGACCTGATAATAAGACATCAATCAGAGGAAAATGCCACGTTTAAGAAAGGGGGGAAAAGACAGAAAAAATACTTAATTTTGACATGGGCTCTGTTCAATAAAAATGACTAATTGTCATTCTTGAAAGAGACAGGGTTGACAAGTGAAACCTAATCCTAATTGTCCCAAATCCCGGAAAAAGGGTCTTTTTTTCGTTTGAAATTTTGAAATTTCCACTAATAAAAGTTTTTTGATTGGCATTTCCTAACACTTTTGAACATTTTTAAAGCCTTTTCAATTACACAAGCGGTAGAATACATTCTTGGTCATTTGTAGGCCATTTTGGTTAGTCACAAAAACTACACAAAATCTCCTGCCCACTCCGCAAGAGAGTGAGAACTGAAATATTTTATTTACATGCCGGAGAAAAGCTTTTGCTTCACATTTTCAATAGTCTTTCAATTGCAATGTATGCGTAATACTAATATATCTAAATCTCATCAAATAAATATTTGCATTTCAAGATTTTTCATCAGTATCTATTTGAAGGAAATGATAAGGATTTAACCATATGTCAGCAAAAACATGGTGAGACTGTTGATTATTGCTGTCGTTTGTTTACAGTGTTATGTGTATCATGTGTTATGGAAATGCCTAGCTCATGAAGGTATTGAGTACACAGGATTGAGAAACATGATCAAGGCTCAAGATAAAGTGGGCGCTGGCTGACTTTTACCCTTCTCGGTCCTTCTGCCATAGCGCCCGGTAATGCTGAAAAATAAACAACCAAGCGCTGATAGTTTATCCAAACCAGCCTGTTGACGATCGGGAAGCTTGCCTAAGACATCGAATTTCGAGTTGACAATGCTGCCATGCTTGATTTAATAAAAAAAAAGTTAGCTGCTGGTAGACTGAAAGTAGCTCCCGGTTCTCAATAAATCCCATGATCCGGGCGCGACTTTTGAAATAAGTAGCTCCCAGGAAAAAAACCTGTTATCTTGAGCCTTGAACCATGATACAGGTAGATTGGTCAGAAGATGGCGGCCAGGGATTTTCAGTATTGCAACACTGCATACAAGCCTAATTATATTATGATTTCAAATAAGGTACTTAGGCTAAATTAAAAAAATCATTTGTCTCAAAATGTCACCGATTTTTCAGATTTTCATTGATCACATCATTTTAAATACAAAAGGATCACTTTTACAAGGATTTCAATATTTTATTTAAAAAACAAACAAAAAACAAACCGCATTCCGCATTAGGTTTTGAAAAACTGAAGGGCTTTGAGACAACAGATTTTTTTAAATATAGCCTGACGGTTAATCAATTTTCAATAAGGCCTGGTTTCCAACTACTATGGTTTTGAGTTGCACTCATTTATTTTAGTTTTGGCAAGACATGCGATATTTGAAATATTTGGATAGAAATCGGCAATTACATATTTAAAAAAAAGAAAAAAGTTTTAGGCAAATCGCAATAACAAGCGCCCTCAATTTTCATTTGGTCCATTTTGTACCAACTTTTTATAATACTATTAGATACCTTACAGTCAATCGTTAAAATCAAGTAAAAATCAATATTAAATGTGTCCCCAATTTTGAACCATATTGACGCACCAATTGCCAGTTTGAAAGAAACCCAAGTATACACTCAAATGACCTTTCGTTCCAATTCTGTAGAAAACACATAATACATGTAGTAATTAGTTTTGCTTTCAACATTCTGTTACAGGATTAGGTTTTATGAGATACTCTGTAATGTATCAGTGCCTAATTGATCTGCGCTTGCGCATATGTATTTAACCACAAGTAAATATGGACGCCAACTTGTAAGATATATGATTTGTTCTTGCCTACTTTATACGCTGTAAACCCACATTAGCAACGGCTAACACATTCATTTGGTCTTACGTTTGTCTCCTTGGCAAAAGATCAATATTAATATTGGGTTTCAGTTCCTCCCCATGGAATCAAAAGAGTCCGATCTTTGCAGAGGAAATGCACTACAGGGTGAGTCAAAAAGACTGCAATAGTGGAAAGAAGCCATTTTGTTTTCAAAACCAAAATGAATTTTAAAACTTTTTAAACGTTTCAAGAATGATGTATTTAATCCTAACTTTGTGTGAAAAAATGAAGTCGATCGCATTTTTCGTTTATCTTTGGTGACCCTCTTTGCTGCACAACCAAATTTACCTGTTTGTCCACGAGCACAGTGATTTTCATTTGAAATGGCACACATTGCATTTTCATTTTTGTCTCGCCTGATGTAATCAGAAAGAGACTATGTTATCACTATTTCTGTCCGGCGTCCGCCGTCCGCCGTATGCCGTCCGCCGTGTGCTAAGAAATACCTTTGTGACGCGATATCTGGAGATCCGTAAGGCCTATCGTGATGGGACTTGGTGGAGGGAAGGGGGGTGGTGCGTTCTGTTGCTGATTGATTTTTCAAGGTCATCGGGGGTCATACAAGGTCATCGGGGTCAAATATGCTTAAAACTTTTGAGACGCGTTGTGACGCGATATCTAGAGATCCGTAAGGCCTATCTTGATGGGACTTGATGTCAGGGAAGGGGGTGGAGTGTTCTTTTGCTGACTAGATTTTCAAGGTCATTGGAGGTCATTCAAGGTCATCGGGGTCAAATATGCGGTCAAATAAGATCCGTAAGGCCGATCTTGATGGGATTTGGTGGAGGGAAGGGGGTGGTGTGTTCTTTTTGCTGATTAAATTTTCAAGGTCATCAGAGGTCATTCAAGGTCATCGGGGGTCAAATATGGGGTCAAATAGATCAGTAAGGCCTATCTTGATGGGATTTGGTGGAGGGAAGAGGGATGGTGTGTTCTTTTTGTTGATTAAATTTTCAAGGTCACCAGAGGTCATCGGGGTCAAATATGGGGTCAAATAGATCAGTAAGGCCTATATTGATGAGATTTGGTGGAGGGAAGGGGAGTGGTGTGTTCTTTTTGCTGAATAAATTTTCAAGGTCATCAGAGGTCATTCAAGGTCATCGGGGGTCAAATAAGATCCATAAGGCCTATCTTGATTGGATTTGGTGGAAGGAAGGGGGATGGTGTGTTCTTTTTGTTCTTAATTTTTCGGGGTCATCGGGGGTCATATATGGGGTCAAATAGATCAGTAAGGCCTATCTTGATGGGATTTGGTGGACGGAAGAGGGATGGTGTGTTCTTTTTGTTGATTAATTTTTCGGGGTCATTGGGGGTCAAATATGGGGTCAAATAGATCATTAAGGCCTATCTTGATGGGATTTGGTGGAGGAAAGGGGGATGGTGTGTTCTTTTTGTTGATTAATTTTTCGGGGTCAAATATGGGGTCAAATAGATCAGTAAGGCCTATCTTGATGGGATTTGGTGGAGGGAAGGGGGGTGGTGTGTTCTTTTTGTTGATTAATTTTTCGGGGTCATCGGGGGTCAAATATGGGGTCAAATAGATCAGTAAGGCCTATCTTGATGGGATTTGGTGGACGGAAGAGGGATGGTGTGTTCTTTTTGTTGATTAATTTTTCGGGGTCATCGGGGGTCAAATATAGGGTCAAATGATCAGTAAGGCCTATCTTGATGGGATTTGGTGGAGGGAAGAGGGGTGGTGTGTTCTTTTTGTTGATTAATTTTTCGGGGTCATCGGGGGTCAAATATGGGGTCAAATAGATCAGTAAGGCCTATCTTGATTGGATTTGGTGGAGGGAAGGGGGGTGGTGTATTCTTTTTGCTGATTAAATTTTCAAGGTCATCGGAGGTCATTCAAGGTCATCTGGGGTCAAATAAGATCCGTAAGGCCTATCTTGATGGGATTTGGTGGACGGAAGAGGGATGGTGTGTTCTTTTTGTTGATTAATTTGTCGAGGTCATCAGAGGTCGTCATCTGGGGTCAAATAAGATCCGTAAGGCCTATCTTGATGTGATTTGGTGGAGGGAAGGGGGTTGGTGTGTTCTTTTTGCTGATTAAATTTTCAAGGTCATCAGAGGTCATCTGGGGTTAAATAAGATCTGTAAGGCCTATCTTGATGTGATTTGGTGTAGGGAAGGGGGTTGGTGTGTTCTTTTTGTTGATTAAATTAACTACAATGCATACCTCTGTGACAGTGCTACATTGTATCATATGTTTCATCATCATTTCTTTCAAGTCACTTTTGATGAACAGGCGAGACGCGCCGTTCGAGAACCGCCTTGTTGAATATCCTGCCAACAAAAAAATGGAAAATGTCAGTTTTTTATTAAAATTTAGAACATAATACGCTTTCATTGCATGGTATGATTATAATTGATTATGCTAACTCACATGTAAACAAGAAAGGATGCAAATTCCAAAACATCACAAATGAACTCAAGTTTCCAAATTTGAATGAGAGACACATTTTGCGATCTGATGCATATTTTGGGTATCTCGTGGACAAACGTGTGAAATGGGTGCACTGGTCAAAAGGTTCACCAAAGACAAACGAAAAATGCGATTGGCTTCATTTTTTCACACAAAGTTAGGATTAAATACATCATTCTTGCAACGTTTAAAAAGTTTTAAAATTCATTTTGGTTTTGAAAACAAAATGGTTTCTTTCCACTATTGCAGTCTTTTTGACTCACCCTGTATACTTCATCTCATCTGAAATGCGAATATGACACATGTCAGAGCATAGGCAACTAATAACGGGCATGCAGACCTCTCAGGTCGGGTAGGCCCGTAGAACCGTTTTGTTGTTTGTTGTTGCCTAAGCTAAGGCGACAACAAAACCACCCTGTCCTATACGACATGACACCAAATCATTTTTGGGGCAATTCTTTTTTGAAATTGTTCCTTTTTGGAAATTTGTTGGACTTTTTTATATTGATTTAAAAATAATAATTTCGAAAATAATGAAAATTCACCAACAATTTCTGACATTTTTTGTGGAAAAGAGCCTGACTGACCGAACCTACCTGAGAGGTCTGTTTGCCCGCACAATAGCTAGGTGTTTTTTGTTGTTGCCTAATGCAGCTTTTTGAGGGGGTGTGAGTGTGATTCTGGGAGTGTGATTCTGGGAGTATGTAGTGACAAAATGGTCATCATACTTCAGGTGGGGTAAAAGTACTGTTTTGCAGTAACATTTTGCAGATATTATTTCGCGAATTTAAAATAATTGCTATTTAAGCGACATTTAATTTCATGAATCTGAAAATGTTACTGTTGCTTTCCATGCAAGATTGTCAATTTGGCGGGTATATAATTTCGCGTTCTCGAATCCAGATCATTTGCGAAATTAAGTTGTTTTACAGTATAGGCATTCCAGTCATAGAATCTGGAACAAGAGAGTTAGTATTAGAATAAATACGATAGTTTTTCACTTTGTTTACTCTGTTTATATTTTCAGTTTATTTCCGTTTAATGACTCTGGATCAGGAACTAAGACCAGATACTTCCGTCGTAAGTTACATTTTATTTTTACAAATAGCCTGAACAATTAATAATTATGCAAAGGTACTTACCTGCAGTTTAATTATGATTATACTAATCCTCTGAAGGTGAGAATCACTTGCGCAGAGGGATGCATGCGCCAAGTGATTCGAAACCGAAAGAGGATGCAGTATAATACAATCTCATAAATATATGGTCAAACCTTACATGTCAAAATCATGGCGTTGGTTGATTCTAGTGAGCTCTATTGCTCGCTGTAAGTGGACATTTTTGCTTAACATTTATTTCAGTTTAGCTAGCGCAAAAATAAAAACATGCACAAATTAATTTGCACATGTACTGTTGCACCAAATTTGTATATAAACTATTATGCCATTTTGTTTTTGAAATTGTTTATATTTGTGTGAAATGTTGTGAAAATTGCTGAGAATGAACCAAAATAATTTCCTGACAGCATACTGTTAATTTCCGAGCTCATTTTTTCCACATCACCTCCCCCGCTCTCAAATTTCTGACTCGGTGGTCCCCGCCCCCCCCCCCCCCCCTCACAAATTTGTGACGTTGCATCAATTTTCAAAAGTTGACAGCCTATCTGGTAGTAAAAAATCCTCAAAACAGCAGGCAGATCCTTCCTGAGAGGTTCATCATTCCAATATCAAGTCCATCTTTTGCAACCAGACACATTTGTATACAACTTATAAATTAATTAGTATTAACCCCCTGAGAACTACCGGCCGATTGGTTAAAAAGATGGATACATCATTTATTGAACCAATGAGAGACATTGTTAGAATAATTGTATCCCTGATAAAGATGGGAGTGAAACATTTTACAAGCTGCATTTTAATTGGCTATTCATATGAGTACATCTTGTAATAAACCAATCAGAACCACTGTAAGAGGTAGACCCCAGGGGTTTAAAACATTCAAGTTTGATCTTATTATTCACCTATATCCACATATTAGTTCTCTGAAATTTGGATCGAGGCTCCAAATGGTGTCCGTCTTGCCCAGTGGAAAGATGAGAAGAGTGACGATGGCTTGATTGACCTGGAGATGCCAATGACCCCAGAACCCGTACTTGGAGATTGGAAGATTGTGGCACTACAAAATGGAAAGAAAACACAACAGACATTTAAAGTGGATGAATATGGTAAGATATTTAGGGTTTATAAGGCCAATTCTTCTTTGTCTCAGAAGTCCGTCCACATTGGTGTGAAATGAGCTTCGGCGCATAGGTCTATGCGCTGTGGGCCTAACATTTTTTTAATTTTAATTTTTAATTTTTTCTTAAATGTTTTTGTTAAAAAAAGTTGTAAAAAAATCTCTGTAAGCTTGGATTAGCAACAACAACAACAACAAATAATTGCATACCTCATAGCCTATTTTCTAAAAAAAAAAAAAAAAATCGTACAGCACTTACCTTTGAGACAAGCTTTCTTCTTTGTTCGGTCTAAGTTTACTCAGTATTTTTTTAAAGATGAGAAAATTGACTTATGATTATAAGATGTCTTCTTCAGAGGAATATCTAGGATATAACATAATAACACTGATACAAATTACTGTGACAAAATCATGATGGCAGACCTATACTGTAGGTTTAAAAACTTGAAATTTGTAATCCATATTTGAATAGATTTAGACTTGACCGGTTTATAAACGGAAGCATATGAGATTAGCAATACTATTTCTGGATCTTAGTAATAAAACCTCGGTTTGAAGGGGCTCGTGAAATCAAAACTGCATGGGTGATAGCAAGCAGGCAAAAATGAACGATGAGTAAAAGAAGCATGGGTGGACCATGAATTAAATACAAAAAGAAGGGACATACATGCTCATCTCATGTTTTTGAAGAACTTGTATAACTAGCAATTATTGTTCATCGCATCGCAAATTAACATAACATTGGCACTTTGAAAAACAAATTACCATACAATTCTTTCCTACTCATGTGGGTAGACATAACTCATAGATTGATGTATTTTGGTGTGTAAGAACACACCGCAAGTTCAGTAGCGATAAAAGTACATGACATGTTGTTGTGACCACTTCCAAAACCAAATTGACAATTGAATCGTGACTACAAGGGTTGCTGGTTTTGGCCCGTTTCCGCCACCACCATTTGACATACTTTTGTTGAAGACAAGTCCAGGATAAAGTGTACTTTAGTCACAAGTTTGCATTGCCTAAATGGTCGAAAGAATGGTCCAATGGCAACCTTATGTTGTACTATTTCCCGAAGTATATTTTATCCCTTATGGCCCAGAATGCTAAAAAGACTTCTCTACCACTTGCCAGTGGTTCCCAAGTCTATCTCTGGCGGTGCCCAGGCGGGCTATTTTAAAAATCATATCTTTTAAAATCATATGCACAGCAAAATGTTACGTTATGTTTTGCAAGCTTGCCCCCTTAGCTCAGTTGGATAAGTAGCTGGTTGCCACCCAGGCGACCCATGTTTTACTTGTTTTTCTCCCACAACCATTATGCCAGGGTTAGGGTTATAAAACCCCATTCGGTCGCTAGTTTTCAAAATTCAAAGACAAATGATCCAACTACTTTGAAAGTACCGCCCCAACGTTGGGTCTACCCACTAGTCATAAGGGTCGCTAGTCATAACGTGTATTTTCCAATACCACGAGTGCGCTAGTCATAAAAGTATCTTAGGGTTAGTGTTATGTTTAGGGTAGAGTTAGGGTAGGTTTAGGGTTAGGGTAGGGTTAGGGTTAGGGTTTGTGACTAGTGACCCTTATGACTAGTGACCCTTATGACTAGCGAGTTTGACCACCCAACATTTTGCTTTGCCCCCTTACCCTTCACTAGAGTTACATGTAGCTGTTACTCTGCTCCTAAAGATAGCAAAAAGTACTCAATACATACTGTTATACTGTACACAGTGCCCTATATCGGGCATAAACGGTACAGTGCCCCTGAAACCTAGGGACATGAGTTTTTGTGTACACAGACCAGGATGATCCCCTACTCTTTACGAGAGACCACCATTTCTATGTGACTTCCGAACCATGAGGCAATTGAGACTAAGTACCTTGCCTAAGGATACAAACATGTTTGCCATAGCGGGGCTCAAACTCACAACCTTTGTATTTGGTTCTACAAACATGACCACGGAACATAACTTTCCCTTCTGCACACTTGTTCACATTCAATCTGCCTAATCATATAATAATCGAGTCGAAACCTGGGAATGAATTTTTGAAAGTGAATGACATAGTGGGTGGATGATTGGTTTGCTGACCTAGTCAACCTAAATCAGAGACTGGTAGTACCACCATACTGATAGACATTGTGTGGGTAGGAGGATGTAGAAATGACCACAGGGCAATGTACTCTTGACAAAAGTAGTTCCATGTAGACCTACTTATAATGATCAATCCAATATGTGGTTGGTAATAGAATCAATCAATCAATCAATCAATCAATCAATCACCAATTCAGATAAGGCCAAGTAAAAAAGAGTTGACTTGCCCTTTCCGACCGACCCGAATTTTCGGAAATCTATGGTCGTTTTTTCAACAACAAAAATGAAAAAAAAATTGAAATTTTTTGTTGTTGAAAGAAGTACATAACAATAAAGAAAGATGAAAACATGTTTTTGAGTAGTATCTGCTTGTTAAAAAATAATTTTTAAATTTTTAAAAAAAAATCTAAAAAAAAATCTTTAAAACGTGTTTTTGTGCAGTAGGCCTAAATTTTCAAAAAGATTTCAAAAAAAAGAAGAAATCTGACCGTCTGACCCTGAAAGGGCAAGTCAACTTTTTGTTGTTGGCCTTAGGCCAAGTAAAAACAACAACTAGTTTCTCATAGACTGCAAAAGAGAATATTTTCACGTTTGAGAATAAGTGCAGATTGTGAAAATGACTCAGATTTTCAAATATGTCTTGAAATAGAATTAAAAAACAACAAAAAACCCACTACTTTTCTTGATGTGGCAACTAAAGGAGATGCACGCGAGGACGAAAAACTACCATATTTTTTATTTTATATGTATTTTTTTATATAAAACAATGATCTTTTAACTTAAACCTTCCTTAACACTACAAAACACTGCTAATTGCTTGTAGCGCGCGCCTCCCCAATCTATATCGATCACGATCAAATGACAAAGAAAATGTTAAGATTTTGCAGCTACCTCTGTGGTGCCGGAGCGCTGGTGCAGTCTGATTTGTGTCTCCCAAATTTGACCCATCTATCTCCTCTGATAACTTTATTCCCCAAAACATGCCCGTTGCCCGTTTTTATATATGTGCTTACTGATTTTAGCGCGAAAATAAATGTAGCGCGAAGATTTCCACTTTTACAGTACTCAACCCAACTGCTACAAGTGGGTTCATCATGCAATTGTCAAATGAGAAGTGCATGATGGTACCATTGATGTTCAGTTATCAGCACAGATGAAGATTAAACAAAAAGCATGCCCAAACAATATAGCCAGATAGATTAGAGTGAGTAAATAGTCATAATGATTATTTGTGTTAACTATCTTTTATTGCGCTTGCTTCAATCTAGTAGTCACAATTCTTAAGATTTAAAAGGCAACTACCATTGTTAATTAGAAAAGGAGATGAAATGGAACCAGAGCAAATAAACTGTAATATAAACGTGGTGTGCAATTGGTTGAAAACACACCAACGCTTTATCCATAAGTGTGACATAATAATTACATGTAGGGGAGCGAGTCCTAAAAGAAATTGAGTCCCGCAAAAAAAAGAAATTAGTCCAGGTGTGAAAGAAGGCAATAGTCTCCCCGGAGCAGTAGTCCGGCATCCATAGACATACACGGAATGAATGTACAAATGTAGCTAGAGATGAGTGCCCTATACTACTGTACACGCCGGACTATAGCTCCAGGGGAATATATATCCTTCTACACAGGCAAAAGTGACTCCACATTCATATGAGCGCGGGTATACCGCCTCTTTTCCATTTTTAATTTGCAAAAAAGTGACCCATTAGAGTGGCACATCCATGTGAGACAGATTTGTTTTTCCATACAGAGTTACTTGTAACTGATAGAAAATTCCTAAATATTCACGAACTATTAATAATAAATATAGTATTAGTAGGGACCATCAGCGTTTAGCCATCTTGTTGGTACCTGTAAGCTCTGTTTCAGATTTTCAGGATGCGAACCCCTGAGCTAATATTGTAAGAACTATAGCTTTCAAAATGTGTGCAATTAGGCATTAAACTTGCAAGTGAATTAGGAAGTGTGTGGGTATACAAACACCGGTTTTCATTACCACTATTGGTTTGGTCATGCTTGAAAGAGGCTGGTGGCCTTAATTTTCAGGATGCGAACCCCTGAGCTATATATTATAACACCTATAGCTATCAAAATGTGTGGCGGTTAGGCATTAACTTGCAAGTGAATGAGGAAGTGTGTGGGTATAAACCCCGGTTTTCATTACCACTATTGATTGGTTTGGTCATGCTTGAAAAAGGCTGGTGGCCTTTGTACAGATTGCACTAAATTTTGTACTTTTACACAACCTATAAATCTAGGGTTTAGTGCAGTGGCATATCTGGGATTTTTTCCAGGGGGGGCAAAGGATATTTTTTCCTGGTGAACACCAGTTAGACCCGACAGAAATTTTCGTAAAAGGTTGCCCCAAATTTTTTCCCAGTCAGTCACCTCGTGAATTTCACGTAAGTGGGGGGAGGGGGGGATGGTCAAAAAATGTTGCACGGTCACAAAATTTTGCACGGTCACAAAAAATCGCCCTCCCCCCCCCCCATTTTTCCTGGTGGGTTGGTTTGAATTTCCTGCTGAGCACCTTCAGGGGGGCACTGTGCCCCCCTGCCCCCCCCCCCCCCCCGGCTGTTACGCCACTGGTTTAGTGCAACAAAGGGCTATCTGCATTTTTCGCCAAAATGAGATTTTGGTATCAAAATGATCTGCACAAGATCAGGAACTTAATTATGATAAAATAGTAAATTCACCTAATCAAAAAGGTTTGAATAGCATTTCTTTTAACTTGTCAAAATCAATAGGTGACAATGATGGTTACACATTTTTAATTCACTTTTTCTCAAAATGACCGAAATTCAGATAGCCCTTTGTTGCACTAAACCCTCAAAATGTTCTTATTGACACTGGAAGTGACTCTGTTAAATGAGTTAACCATTGACATTTATGTAGGTCTGTAATCAGTAGGGTTCAATGGGAAAGTTCACTGTTTAGGACCTGTATTGAATTGCTATGCTATGCAAGATGTGCAGATTTGTTGAAGCATTAGTTAAAGGTATATTATGTGATCTTTCCAGGGAACGCCCTCAACATCGAAAACAAAAATTTAAAGCAGATTTTCTTGCAGATTTACATTTCTGATCTTAAATCGTACATACATTCCAAGTTACAGGGCGATATGATTCTTAATTACTTCGAAATCATGGTGTTAGAGTGAAAATAAACTGTTGGGATGACACGACAGTTTATATTTTCACTCTAAATTCACTCTAAAACCATGATTTTGAGGTAATTAGGAATCCTATCGCTCTGTAACTTGGAATGTATGTACGATTTATGATCAGAAATGTAAATCTGCAAGAAAATCTACTTTCTAAAAAAAATCATGAATATTGATTCTTAAACAGCTAAGAAAGTTTAAGCAATCTCATTGGTTCTCAGAGAAATCGGCGACATCTCTATGAGACAATAGAACACGGGGAGGTGGGGCTTACGTTTAACAGCGCGCCCGACCTTCACAATGCGTGGTTTGCTCCATAACGCGCACTCCTGCAGTGCGTCTTTAGCGCTTTTCCTGCGTTTATGCCGGCGCTGCGACGCTTACGCATGGTTTACTCATCGCATGTGATTGGATGGAATGTTTGTGGGCTATTCGATCCTAGCAGGGGTAAAAGTTGTCAAATGTGGACAATAAAATGTACTTATTTCTTTGATAAATGTCTAAAGTATGATTGTTTAAGAATGAGAATAAAGGTATTGTTTTTAGACCGTACCCGTGTTATATTGTCTGACATAAATGCGTTCGATAGTATTATTTTTTGCGTAGAACAACTCCGCCTGCGGCGTCGTTGTTCTACTTAAAATAATACTATCGTCCGCATTTATGTCAGACAATATAACACGTGTACGGTCTAAAAACAATACCTTTATTCTCTAAATAGAGAGCGCTATCTGGAAAAGATCACATAATATGCCTTTAACTATCATAGGATATAGCTAGTCCATGCATTACAATGTTAATCTAACATATAGCAAGACTTGAGCCATTTATTGTATCAAAATTGTTATATTATGTGCAGTAAATTCCCCCTTTCGATCAGCTCCAAATTGGCGAAGCTGCAAATGAATACAGAAGAACGCGGGTACAGACTCACTATGCATCATATGCGTCCACCATCGCGTCAGTACGATTGGATTACTTTTGCGCGCATAGAGATAAAAACAGAATATTTCTCGCCAATTTGGAACTGATTAAAACTGTAGTACTTGTACCCATTTCTTCTGCCTATAGGGAGTAGTTTAAGCGTTAGGGTGGTTTTGCTCTATAGCTGTTACTGACCAATATATACCACTATCATCAAGGACATCTCTCAGACAAATTGCGATTATATCAAAATAAGTATTTAGATAACACCATGTCACCTTCTATAGACCCTGTTTTAGCTCTGAATTGCTTCCTATTGTGTAAGCTATAGGATGTGCCAAATGAAGTTCAAAAGTTAACACTTTCCATGCGGCAGACGACAGTTCCAAAATTTCACAAAATGTTTAAAAAATATCAAAAGTGTTGGATCTCATTACCATATTTGGAATCCCCTTGAGGAATACATTACATTAAGTATAAACATGCCTAGTATTGGTTAAGTAATTCATGAGATAAAACTTCATGAGATAAAAGGTTTCTGTAAAATCTGTTTTATATAATGGTAAAACTATAATAGCCGCATGGTCAGTGTTAAACCAGTGGACTGATACGGTTGCTAATTAGTTTTGTTCTCTGTTGAATTGGTGGCTGGAATCACATTTTGAGGACTTAGAGGGAGGGGCAATTGTTCCATCAATAAACCAATTTTAGTAGATCTCTGTAAATACACCCCCCACTATCATTACAATTCTTTTAATTGGCATTTTTTAATATAAGAATTATAGATAAATATGGCACATATTTAGATCCAGATAACAGTATGAAGTATCTAGTTGTCCGTCCACATAATAGATATACAGTCCTCAAAATAAGTAACTGACCAGGTAATAAATATGCTCTCAACCCCAAAACTATAACTCCTACGTAAAAATAATATTAGGTAATAAATTCAGTACTCAATTATGTGCCCTAAACCAAAACAAAGTCCGTTTTTCATTTTAACATTTCGTTTGCTACACGCAGCCTAGGACTTGCAACAGGCAGATTATTGATTAACTGGTAGCGACAACTCACTGGTCGATAGTAACACGGGGATTGGGGATGCATCAATTGATCAATGCAACCCATACACACCCCTGTCACACTGTCCCGTGTGTTCAAATCCCAAGTGTTAAAATGTAAACTGCACTTTGTTCTATCCTTTTCAATGTCGCGTTCTTAATTATTAACCGATCTTAATGAATAATGTATCAAGTTAAAGATGAGAAATTTCTTAACAACTTTTTTATTTAATATTTTATGTAGGAGCTATAGTTTTGGAGTTAAGAGTATATTAATTACCTGGTCAGTTACTTATTTTGAGGACTGTATACTATGTGGAAATCTGGGAAAATCCTTCATTGCATGGTTAAGAATATTTACTGATCAATAGTGATATTTAAACACAGGTTTATATTAGTGTTATAACAAGTGAATGCCATCTCGTGGGCATATTTTACCTTCCCAACACCATAAAAAGAAGGATTACTCTTTACTTTTTGTTTTGAAATCTTTGCTAAGAAGTGTTTCTAGAAGTGCATTGATTTATACATGGAAACATTGATTTATTTTATTTGCCAACAGATTATCAATTGCATAATGGCCGGTTATAAATGCTATCTATATAGTAATGTAAATACTTGATATCTATATCATGGTTGAACAATAAGAATATATATTAAAGGGGCATTGGACATTTTATTATTGTTTTTGGTAATATCTTGATTTTGAGACAAATCATTTTCTTGTGAAATTCTTGTAATATGCCCACTTGGTTTGGGTTGTTACATCAATTAAACTTACACATTCCCACGCTCTGTTAGAGCTATCATTTGTCCTCCATTGACAAAGTGCTGGGGATATTTTTACCTAATTTTCTCTGGCAGTGAAACAAGTTAGGATCACTTTGTATGGTGGTATGTGACAAGGTTTGACAGTTGAAAAAAAAACTGAAATGAGAGAACATAAAATATACAGCAATAATAAATATATTGATCATGTTTTGCTCTTTAACTACAGT
The DNA here is from genome assembly GCA_035610835.1 of Ophiura sarsii. NCBI lineage: Eukaryota > Metazoa > Echinodermata > Ophiuroidea > Amphilepidida > Ophiuridae > Ophiura > Ophiura sarsii. The sequence continues at coordinate 1,060,639 of CM069452.1, read as the reverse complement.
TTTACCGAGATATGAAGTTGTTGTTAAGACTCCGACATATGTGGTGATAAATGAGGAGGAGTTTGATGTTGAAATTTGCGGAAGGTAGGTGTTAAAATGGATATTGATTTAGCTTTGGCGATGAATAAAATCCACCCTGAATCGGACCTCTTAGGTGGGGTCGGGTGGGTGGTTTTTTTTTTTTTCCCAAAAAATTAGGCATGTTTGGTGAATTTTCACAATTTTTGACATCTTCAACAACAACAAAATGTTCTCAATTTCATTTTATTTTCAAAAAATTACAATTGGTGTTGTTGTTGAAAATTGAACAGGTTGGGGGGGGGGGTCATCACCTATTATAATAGACCTTTTCAAATTCAATTTTTGAGGAGATGGATTTTAATTATTAATGCAGACGAGTCTTACCTTTGACCCTTGACACTTTTTGTGAATCTGATTTGATATGAATATTCATGAGAAGCCACAGTGTATTGCAGTGTTAAGAACTCATTATTCATTGTTATTAAAGAGGCATGAAGAGATGTGTTAGAGGCTGCGCCCTCAATTATGATAAAAACTGGGATTTGGATATATTTACAATTGTATTACATGTATGAACTTACACCTTATAGGGATTAAGAAAAATCAGCTCTCTTTGTTCAACAAAACGTTGATTCAAAAATGCTGGTTGAGCCGTAACCAGCATTTTACGTCAAACAGTGTCTCCCTGCAGCATGCGTGATAAATAAAGCGAACCATAAATACATACAGGTCGTTTTTAAGAAAAGGTTCAATATTATATAGCGATGGTATTGTTTTAATCAAGTTTTGCCGTGTTTTTGTGAGTAAAAACAACAATAATGGTAATTTGTAATGTTCATCTTGAATTCTAAAGTAAATTTATTTAAAAAATAAATCTTCAACACTACTTCGTGTCCCTTTAACTTAAATGTATGGATAATTTTGATTATTTATCAACAGGTACACATATGGCCAGCCTGTAAATGGCAAATTCACTGGTACAATTGCTGTGCAAACAGATGGATATGAATACAGGCCAAGACCTATTATACCAATAGAAAATCAGGTATGTTCCATACAAGCCAAGACCTATTATACCAATAGAAAATCAGGTATGTTCCATACAAGCCACGACCTATTATACCTATACAGAATCAGGTATGTACTTATGTGGAGGGTCATTGTGAATGAATATGAATACAAGCCGAGACCTAATATACCAATAGAAAATCAGGTATGTATTGAGACCCATTATCCAGGTTAACCCGGAGGAGAGATTAATTTTGCTTAATAGAAACAGACATTATCCTGTATCCTCCGGATAATAGCAGAGGGATTTCCCTCCGGTATTTATCCTACTTCTGCAAGGATAATACCGTAGGCATTATCTGGATTGCGCTAGCAGAAACTCACTTCGTTCCGATACAGTGAGCAAGCGGTAGCGAACGCGGAATTGAGCAGTAAATCGCAATTGCCATCATTATTTGCCGTCTCCGACTTGCTTTCTGGTACAAACGTGCACGTTTCTGAAGAAGCTGAATATATTTTGATCATAAGAACCGCTCATAATATGTATGATTCGAGGACTGGTTCTCCTCAAATGTAAACATTGTCATCACGATCGTGTTTGCAACGTCCGCCGTGCATGGCGTCAGCGCCTTTGTCAAACGAGGTCAACTCACAATGCCTTGTGGATGACCCAAGCATACGACCTTTAGCCTGCCAGACACGCATGACACGATACGACAAGCAATTTCGTATCCTACTCGGAAAACAGTGCTTATAGAAACACACCGGCAGCCACTAGGCTCAGCTATTATCCGGTGGGAGATTCCTCCCGATAAAATGCGGATTCTCAATAGAAATACGCTAAGAGATTCGCCAAAGTAAGATGTGATGAGCTAGATTGATCTGGTATAAGTGTTGATCTGGCAAAAATTCATGTAATCATATTTTTTTCAGAATGGGGAGTTGAACTACCTTGAAAGTATCTGTCCTTTTTGTTAAATCCCAAGACCATGTGGTTTGCTCCAACCGTTGGGTGTGGGGGGGGGGGGGGGGGGGGGATGGGTGCACTTATATGTATGTATTAGCAGTATAGGTATGTTTTGCCATAAAGAGTACTTATTTTTAATAACAATAATAAACTTTATTTACATAGCCTTTTTAGTCAATTATGGTCTTATTTACCTATTCATTTTACTTGATTGTATTGATAGGAAACTGGTCCATCTGGATGTGCTGTGATCACAGTGAATACAACAACGTTGAACTTCCAATCTACTGATCATTCTATATGGAATGCACACATCAAGGTTAATGTAGACTTCACCGAACTGAACACAGGTAAGGCATAACCTTCAATCTACTGATCATTCTATATGGAATGCACACATTAAGGTTAATGTAGACTTCACCGAACTGAACACAGGTAAGGCATAACCTTCAATCTACTGATCATTCTATATGGAATGCACACATCAAGGTTAATGTAGTCTTCACTGAACTGAACACAGGTAAGGCATAACCTTCAATCTACTGATCATTCTATATGGAATGCACACATCAAGGTTAATGTAGACTTCACTGAACTCAACACAGGTAAGGCATAACCTTCAATCTACTGATCATTCTATATGGAATGCACACATTAAGGTTAATGTAGACTTCACTGAACTGAACACAGGTAAGGCATAACCTTTAATCCACTGATCATTCTATATGGAATGCACACATCAAGGTTAATGTAGACTTCAATGAACTCAACACAGGTAAGGCATTTGTATTCCTTTTTCTTCATCTGGACAGTGACATAACTTTACAGGCACAGCATTTACACACATATATGTATCTACCGTATTTCTACGCTTGTGTGTATACGCCAGCATAGATTATGTGCTGCAATTAATTACGGATTATGTGCTGCAATTAATAGAATACTTGGTTACGTCACTGTCTTGTGATGGATAAATGGTCTATAGAGAGAGAGGAATGAATAATGAACATTGTGTTTTAATATTGATATTTGAATAAACAGGGGCCAAACATTTTTTGCAAACAAATAATAAATACAAAAATCCACTTTTGCATAGCTTTCAGAACAAATTTAAACGCTACATAGCTTTTATTTATTTGGCTTTAGGATTTAAACACAGTGTAAAATGGGTGAAGTTGAGATGTTTGTTAACAACTTTGTACCACATTTCACAGACCTATACCAGTATGAAACTCATTGAGACTATAGTTTGATCAGTTCCAAATTGGCGAAGCCTCATTACAGCTGCGAATGAATACAAAAAGATGCATGAAGGCAGCAAGCGCACTATGTATCATATACGTGCCGCATGCGTGCTGTCAAAACCGTGTGCTTGGATTACTTTTAGATATAAAAACAGAATATTTCTTGCCAATTTGGAACTGATTAAACTATAGATTTTTAAAGAATATACCAATTAAGTTTTTTTTATGTTTCCATAGCTCTTTATTTAGTTGGCAATCAGAACACAGTATGTTGTATTTATTTCATCAACTCGCATGTATAAGATGTCATACTTGTCCAGAAACTGGTCTAATTAAAACAGCCACAGAACTTAGACCAGGCGCGTAGCCAGCATTGTCATTCCGGGGGGGCAAACATCAATATTGTCCCTATTTTTAAGCATTTTCGTAAAAGGTTGCCCCCCAAAAAATTCTAGTCACTTACCTTGTGAATTTCACGTAAGTGGTGGGGGGGGGGGGGGGGGGTGGGGGTGAGGTCAAAAAATTTCGCACAGTCAAAAAAAATCGCACAGTCAAAAAAAAGAAGTAAAGTAACAGTAAATGTACTACATGAACAATTTTTTGTTCCCATTTCTCTTCTCTTTCCCCTCTCCTTCCCCTTTCCATTCTCTTTCTCCCTCTCCTTCCCCTTTCCCTTCTCTTTCTCCCTCTCCTCCCCCTTTCTCTTCTCTTTCTCCCTCTCCTTCCCCCTTCTTTCTCTCTTTTCTCCCCTTCTTCTCGTCCCCATTTTTCCGCTTCGCCGTCCCCATTTTAGGTGTCGGGGGGGGGGGGGGGGGGGGGGGGGGGCAGTCTGCCCCCTGCCCCCCCACTGGCTACGCTACTGACTTGGACTCAAGCCGACTGCCTGCTCTGAGTGATATTGATGGAGTAACAATGATCAATTGGCAGTCACACAAGTGAGACCAAAGTACTTGCATTGGACGGCCTATAACTAAGATAATAATACAGGTTTTAGTATTTGATCGGATTTAATCTTACAACAGAATCATTTTAGCCTTCTGATAACAATTAATGTGAGAATTCTTTTTTATTAACATTTTACAGGATTTGTGGTGTCTGAGACTACCAAAGGTGGTAAAGTGACCTCTGACCCCTTAAAATTGAGAATCGATGCACCCGGAACATTTAAGCCAGGAGTACCATTCTTTGGCGAGGTATGTATCTTTATTGCATAGGCTACATCTCTATCGGGGAAATAAATGGTCAAATGTGTCAAAAACAGTTCTCAACTTGCTAGAAATTGACAAATATGTGTATGGATTTGAAATAATTGAGAAACTTTATTAACAAATGAGATTTGATTGGCTTTTAAACAAAAAACACCAAACCGAATGGAAGAAGACTACCCCACAATGATAATCAATAACAGGACTATTTTCTGTTGTCTTATCAGCAAAGTTTCCATAGGTTTTACACCAGACATAAATATAAGCATAGGAAGTAATTAAGACTTACCACAAATATCAACTAGTGCTCCTCTTTATAGTAAGTACTTCCTAAAAAACTCACTGGTGCACTGATAATGATAACTTGATTATCTCTGGAACTACAAGAGTGGAAATAGGATTATATCATTAATTTGTGCTACATTTTTGCACCTTTGACCTGAAAACCTTAGTTAAATAGGTTTTACCTCCTTGATCAATCGTTATTTGTCCTTGCCTTCTTTGTTTGGTGAAGGGATGTCTCTCTATAGTCTATTTGTGATGCGATCTGAGAAAACCCGTCGGATGTCGCAAAATGTGAACTAGGGATTATGGGTAAAATAGAAAAGAAAAGAAAAAAAAAAAAAAAAAAAAGTTTTTTTTTTTTTTAGATTTTTTTAAAGAAAATTAGTTTCCAGTACTTTGTGTCATCATCTTTCATGAAATTTCACCTTGACAAACTTACTTAAGTCACTTTTATTATTAACCTTATAATGTTATTACATTGAATTATGTATCTTTTTTGGCCTGTTTTCATGATTTCTTGTTTTGTAGCTTTTGGTGACATCACAATCATCATTCACTCATAACTTTTTTTGTAGTGATCGTAGAAAAATGATCGAAACAGTTTTGTAATCAGCACAGTTTTAGCTTTCTTATGATATAAATATCTCCAATATGAAAAATGCCACCATGTGGCGGGTTTTCACAGATCGCATCACATTTGTCTATTATTTACACACCTGTATGTGTCTTCCGCCTTTCTACGCGTGAGTGTATACGCCAGTGCTTCAAGTAGGCATGTGCAATTAATGAATCACGCTGTAATATCACTCTCTTGTGATATAATAGAATTCCAGAGGCGGATGCATGGTTTTGAACAGGGGTTAAGGGGTGTAAAAATCTGACACAGGGATGTTGGGTGGAAGGGTTAAGCCGCATTCATCAGCAAGTCCTGACCACATATTAGCTATTTTGTTATATCCCCGGTGGTTTCAGTCAACATTAACTTTGGGTACGCATGATCGTTCCAAAAATCGCGGAAAAGGGGGGTTTTCTGTGCCATGTCCGCGGACATTCCGCGGACCTTACCTTTTTGTCCGCGATTTCCCCAAATTAGGGGTGTTTTTTGAAGCTATGTCCGCGATTTCCCCAGATTGGGGGTGTTTTTTGAAGATATGTCCTCGATTTCCAAAAATAAGGGGTCATTTTGAAAGCTTTGTCCGCGATTTCAAAAAAATAGGGGTGTTTTTGGAGAGGCTATGTCCGCGAAGAAGGAAAAAGGGGTACTTTGAACCAGATGTGTCCTCGTTTTTGCGCAAATAGGGGGACTATATAGAAAGTGTCCTTGGAATAGTGAAAAAAGGGGGGTTATTTTCAGTCAAAATGTCCTTGTTTTTGTGCGAAAAGGGGGTCAAATTAGCAAAATTGTCCGCAAAACGCCGTCAAATAGGGGGTATTTTAAGATCCTGGAACGATCATGTGTTACCCCTCTGAATACGAAGTGAGAACACCAGGGTTATATCCCAGCTTTGTTGGATCATGAGGGACCCCTTTCAGGTAAGGAAGGGGCTCTTAACATCCAAGACTCCATCTGTATCTGTCTATGCATATGCATTCCCTGAAATGTTGTTACGATCGATCGATCATAAGTGACTAATTCTAATACACATATAATTATCATTTGCATAATAATGTTTATCATAATATAAAATAATTTCCATTATTTATTTACTTTCCAGATCCAAGTCAAATTTCCAGATGAGACCCCAGCCGGCGATCAATTCATCCGATTTACAGCCAGAACAAACGATGGAGAGATCATGGAACAGAACTACACATCACCAGCCAATGGGCTGATACAGTTTGAAGTGCCTAATATCGATATTGAATCCAACAGCCTGGAATTATATGTAAGATTTTATGTGGTTTTCTTCTATTATTTACATTTTCTGTTATTTTAACTTAGCCATGAAACCAAATTAATGCAAGGTTGGTGTGAAGAAGAGACTACTAGGGCTGATAAACTCCCAAACACTAAGGCCAAAAACAAAAAAAGTTTACTTGCCCTTTCCGACCGACCCGAATTTTTGGAAATCTAGGGTCGGTATTTTTATTTTAATTTTTTTCCAAAAAAAAATCAATTACAAATTTAAAAATATTTTTAAAAAAATTTGAAAGAAGCACATAACAATAAAGAAAGATGAAAACGTGTTTTTGAGTAGTATCTGCTTTCCCTGTTTATTTTTTTAATTTTTTTTTAATCTGACCGTCCGACCCAGACTCTGGTCCTGAAAGGGCAAGTCAACTTTTTGTTTTGTTTTGGCCTAATTGCACAGTCATATTGCCAGATGCCAAGGAACTGCTTAGAAAAGATCATAATGCAGGATGTAGACCAGGCCGGCCAAAATCAAGATGGTTTGACAGAATAAAATCCCTGATCACTAAAGTCATGAGCTGTTGGTCATGACGGATATGTACCAACCAACAAACAAGGAAACAAGCACATAAGTTTCATGGTGTAGCCTGCAGAAATTTCAGTTTCCCCTTTACCAAAGGTCAACGACTTTTTAACACAAGAGTTAAAAATTGTGTCCAATCCATTGTTGTGTTGACTCTTACAGTTCACAAGGCATCATTTGTTTAATAGTTGAAATTTCTGTCGCTTCTGAATCTTAGCACCTGAGTCTATACAAAGTTATTCAAAAAAATGTGAAAGGGTTGATATCTCAAGGTAGCGTTATCTCTTTAGCTATGTTCACACTGTTGTTACTCACACAAACGTAGCTATAGAGTGCTAAATGGTGGAGATCTTATACAGTTGATTTCACTTCATCGAGACGATGACGTAACTGCGTCATTCACTGATTACAGTACTTAAGCATGGGCGCCTACTCAATGCGCTAGAGTATTACAGTACTTAAGCACAGGCGCCTACTCAATGCGCTAGCATATATACACACAAGCAAGCATGGGCGCCTACTCAATGCGCTATTTTAAGTATGTACACACAAGCAAAAAACAGAAAGATTCATACATGTGTGTAAATGTTGCTCTTGTTAAATAATGTCATTGTTCAGAGGAAGGGAAATAGACTATACATTGTTGCCCCTTATCATGACCAAAGCCACACAGGAAGAATGGTGAAAGATTGTGATTGACTATTATAGACCTAGGTATATCCATTAAATAACACAATGGAATAGGGTATTTACAGAAGAACAAAATTAAGTAGGATGTAAATTAAATTGGAAATGATGATGAAAAAGCAGTCCAAATTTGATACATTGATTTTGAAGAATAAAAAATTGTTTATAAACCAATTCAATTTTCAACAAGGTATGTGAGGAATCCTATCACATTCATCACTTATATGGGATGCGATCTGTGAAAACCCGTCGGATGTCGCAAAATGTGATCTAGGTATTATGGGTAAAAATTAAAATTAAATAAATTTAAAAAATCTTTTTTTTAAAGATTAATTTTATAAATTTTATAAAATTTCACCTTCAAAAACCTACTTTATAGTCACTTTTACCAATTAAACTTATAATAATGTTATTCTATTGAACTATGTATCTTTTTTGGCCTGTTTTCATGATTTCTTGTTTTGTAGCTTTTTACGACATCACAATCTTCATTCACTCATAATTTATTTTGTAGTGATCGTAGAAAAATGATCAAAACCGTTTTATAATCAGCACAGTTTCAGCTTTCTTATGATTTAAATATCTCAAATATGAAAAATCCCACCATGTGGCGGGTTTTCACAATTCGCATCACTTAAATATCTCATGATTACATCTTCTTACAGGCTTGGATCCCAGGCTACAGTACAGGTGACTATGACTACCAACAATACAGCATCTATGACCCTTCTGTTACACACTATACTAAGCCTAGATATTCACCCAGTGGAAGCTTCATACAAATGTCTCCAATCAGAGGGCAGGTGGAAGTAGACTCAGAGCAAACTGTAGATATTTATTATACTTCGGATGAGGAGGAGGATCCAGCAGATCTCATAACATTTATCGTAAGTAGGCCTTGTAGTAGAGTGAAAATCTTAAATCTCGAAGTTGACAGGTGGAAGTAGATTCAGAGCAAACTGTAGATATATGAGGAAGAATCAGCCGATCTTATTACTTTCATTGAAAGTAGGCCAGTACAAATCATAAATTTTGAAGTAGATTATGAGCCGATGGTTAAAAATATCAAACTTAATTTACAAAATTACACCAGACTGGGAAATGAATGGCTTGTGAAACCTACCACTTTACCAATGAGGTATTAGCTGGCAAGATTATGATTTAAGTTGGATATCAAGTTGTATGGAATAAAGCCAATCTGTTATGTATAGCCTATAAAATAGAAATAAGATGATGCAATATTTACTAGACAATGCATGATGTTGTAATGACACATGTAATTGGTTGCAAAGACTCTGAGCAGATAGACTATTTACAAAACATCAATTGATGTATGTCCTAAGCCAGATCATCAGTTCAGTTTGTCATTATCAAAGTTGTTCATTTCTATTACAGTTTATGTCTCGTGGCAATATAATTGATGCACCAGTATCGGAATCTAATGGACAAAGGCGACGTCGTCAAGGTAAGAGAGACGAATCGATATCCTAAAATGATGAATGTTGTTTGAAATATTAATACCTGAAGAGAAAAAGTTATAAGACAAAACGTTAATATTGCATAAAATGGATTGTTTAAATTGAATTTCATTATGTCAAAGCATATTTCAAATTATTAAAGTGTTGTTATTCAATCCTCTAGTTTCAAAAATATATTAACACGCACTAACATGTATTCATACAATGTTTTTGATTTCCGTTGTTCAAATCATATGTATTGTATACTTATTCTGTGTTTCACATAGCACCCCCTGAGCCACCGGTTGAAATATCAATCCATAGAGGTGACTGCCCAGTAGTGGAAGAGGGCACTGTTGGCGCCTGCGCATTCCTGTGCGAGGATGATGGCGCTTGTGCAACAGACGAGAAATGTTGCAGTAATGGATGCGGAACGGGGTGTCAAGCAGCTGTCATTCTAGGTATGTGTATGCGGATATTTGAAACTCTAAAAGGCACATTTCAACCTCTATTTTGTCCCTTAATGGCTAATAATCCAATTATGGATAAGGATTGTTCAAAATATTATTTGGTTTTGTCCATTTCCCGGGAATATAGAAACATTTCTCACCAAATATGTAGGATTCCCACCATTTCTCATGTATTTCTTTATCTAGAAAAGCAAACAGTTCCCTCCAAATAACCCATGAATGAAGTTCCAAATTCCAGGCATGCAGTTTTGTCCATAGAAAAAAGAAAGGATAACAACTGTTCTTTCTATGTCTAAATTACTCTAGGGACAAATGGTAAATTGACACATCGACAAATTGTTAATCTTATACCTTTGTAGGTATGGTGTACCTAAGGTTCCTGAAAGAAATATCAATGAATATGATGATAAGTTTATTTATCTTCACCAAGTGAATTATTTGTGGTCTTTTTATGTTTGCTCTATGCTCTTTTATGGGTCAGGTATTGATTCTCCCATAATATATATTTTTTTGTTCTCTGGATATTGGGTGATAATAATCTTATACTACAAATAAAATTTAGATTTCTATGCTAAGGCTGTAACGGTTATGTATGAGAGGCTATACTACTATGATCTGTTATTTCTTGTTCATTTACTCTAATTTAACTCTTATAAACTCAGGCTTCCATTTTGTAGTGTTATGATCTTAAAAAGGTCAAAATGTCCATGATTTTAAAAAGGTCAAAGGTCAAGGAGTCAAGTAAGGGTATTCTGTGTTATAGAATTGCTCCACATTTACTTTTGATACAGGTCCTTGCCCCGACGTATGTCCATTCATATACAGTCCTGTGTGCGGTACTGACGGACGAACTCATAGGAATCTATGTCAAATGGAAAAGATTGCTTGCGAACAAAACACTGAAATATCACTAGTGAATGAGGGGGAATGTGTACGGACGCCACCTCCAAGAGGTGCGTGTTTGTACAATTGTTTTCTATTAAATACTAAATTATAGTCTGTTCAGTAAAATGTGGATGACCATTGGTAAATACTCTGGTTTACCTTGAATGCCTTTTTACCTTGACATAGCTATAGACCCTGCAATGAATGAAAGGTTAAACATAACTTAGCACTTTCCACACAGCTATTAGTGTTACCATTATACAAAACAGATTTTTGGGAAACCTTTTCCCAACTTTCAAAGTCGTATCTCAAGATTTACTGAACCAATACTCTGCATTTTGTATTTATTTTTAATGCATTTCTCATGGTGATCCCAAATATGATGATGAAATTCAATGATTTTAACATTTTTGAAACATTTTGTGACATTTTGGAACCGTCGTCCAACTGCCGCGTGGAAAGGGTTAAGTTAAACATGAGTCTAATATGCTGTGATTTACTAAATTTATTGACTGCGCAAGAATTACAATGATCTCTTCTCCCATGTGGCTTATTGTCACACTTTGTATGATGGTCATAAACCAACTGTCTCCTTTACAGTACGGTAACCATTTGTTGTAATGTAATTATATTGCAATATAAGCAATGGGCGTTGTCATTCTTATGACTGTAGGTCCATGATTCCCAAATCTAAGAGCAAATCAAACAAAACTGGTTGCTATCTTTCTTGCGTTCATTTACTTTTGTGCAGTGACATAATCCAGCCTAATTTAGGGATTTTAGTTTATTGTGTGCATCGCCTAATTCTAATTCACAGTTGCATGTACCCATAACTCTGTTTTTTAATTTCAAGATTTACCCCAAACTAAATTCCAATAAAATCCTCTCCAGATAAGGAAGGATGTAAAGTAATGGATTTGTGTTTATAGTTTGATCGGTTCCAAATTGGTGAAGCCTCCTCAGCAGCGAATGATTACAGAAGGCGTATAGTTTGATCGGTTCCAAATTGGTGAAGCCTCCTCAGCAGCGAATGATTACAGAAGGCGTATAGTTTGATCGGTTCCAAATTGGTGAAGCCTCCTCAGCAGCGAATGATTACAGAAGGCGTATAGTTTGATCGGTTCCAAATTGGTGAAGCCTCCTCAGCAGCGAATGATTACAGAAGGCGTATAGTTTGATCGGTTCCAAATTGGTGAAGCCTCCTCAGCAGCGAATGATTACAGAAGGCGTATAGTTTGATCGGTTCCAAATTGGTGAAGCCTCCTCAGCAGCGAATGATTACAGAAGGCGTATAGTTTGATCGGTTCCAAATTGGTGAAGCCTCCTCAGCAGCGAATGATTACAGAAGGCGTATAGTTTGATCGGTTCCAAATTGGTGAAGCCTCCTCAGCAGCGAATGATTACAGAAGGCGTATAGTTTGATCAGTTCCAAATTGGTGAAGCCTCCTCAGCAGCGAATGAATACAGAAGGCGTATAGTTTGATCAGTTCCAAATTGGTGAAGCCTCCTCAGCAGCGAATGATTACAGAAGGCGTATAGTTTGATCGGTTCCAAATTGGTGAAGCCTCCTCAGCAGCGAATGATTACAGAAGGCGTATAGTTTGATCAGTTCCAAATTGGTGAAGCCTCCTTACAGCAGCGAATGATTACAGAAGGATGTGGGTGCGCATGAAGGCAACAAGGGCACTGTGCATCATGCGTGCATGCGGCCAAAACCGTGTGCGTGTGGCCATAATCGCGCATGTAAGCTTGGATTACTTTTGCGCGCGGAGAGATCAAAACTGAATATTTCTCGCCAATTTAGAACTTATAAACTCTGTCTTATGTATATGTGGATTTGGTTTACTGTTTTAATCGGATGAATGACTTACGGTCACGTTTTTTAACCTGGGGTACATTTGTGTTACATGGGTATATTTCATGAAATTTCCTCCTTTTGCAGTTTCAGTAGAATATATCAAAATGTTTACATCTAAAGGGTATGAAACCATATATATTTAGAATGCTTATAACCTAAGGATTGTAAATATGCGAACTAGAAATCAAATATACAGGGTGACCTAACATTATACAGGGTGTAACAATTGAAGTTTTATACAAAATGATGATTTACTTTTTTTCTTCCACTGTCTATATGCAGGAGTTATATGAAGGCTAGGGATGTTTTTATTGTGTTTGAGTAAATTACCCATCCAGCCATATGCAACATTAATTGGCCAGCTTATTAGGAAATATATATACAGGGTGGTCAAAATATGCCATTTCAAATACTGAAAAACCCCACTAAATTAGACAAGTGATCAAATATATTGCAATGAGCCTAAAAGAGATACAGTTGTGATCAGGTTTGAGTGTTAGCATTAAGGTAAATCATCACCATGACATTAAAAAGTACTGTTTCGCGTGATAATTTAATATACAGGGTGGTTCATCCACAGATTTCAAAATTAATTAATTAGCTTAATTAATACTTTAAGTAAATGGTGTAAAGCATGCTTATATCATTTAGAACCAAGATGACATCAAGACTAAGTATAAGAAAGCTATAAATTACAGGACAGCACTCCATTTTCACCCATATATTACACAGCAATTCCTTCCTCCTCCTCAACCACCCCGACTAATCATACTTAACGAGCTATATTAATCAAATCGAAAGTGATAACAAGAAATCCTCTTCAGATTATTAAAGGGTATTAAATTATCTTTAAAATAAGCCCAAACATAAGTCAATCTGATAGAGGGTTACAAAAATACCAAAGCCTAAAGACAAAAATTCCATTTGCACCTAATATTACACAGCTATCCCTACTCCTCCTCCACTCCCTCCTCCTCCGCTCCCTCAACCACCCTGAGTAATTATACTTAACGAGCTGTAATAATTTAAGTAAAAGTGATAGATTTTTTCTCTCTTCAGATTATTAAAAGGTATTAAATTGTCTTTAAGATAAGCTCAAACACAAGTCAATTTGATAGAGAGTTACTCAAATACAATAGCCTAAAGACAAACAAATCTCTAAAATGTAACAAAACCACCTTTTTGTGGTGCCGAGGTTAAAAAACGTGACCTTACATAAACTACTGTAAAAGTGGAAATGTTCGCGCTACATTTATTTTCGCGCTCAAATCAGCAAGCGCGAAAATTAAAACGCGCGAATATATTCATTTTGTGTAGGTCTATGCATAGAAGCTTAAAATCGCGAAAATAAAAACAAGCAAAAATTTTCAAATTGTGCAATGCGCGAAGATTTACACGCGCGAAGATTTCCACTTTTACAGTATCCAATGATATGAATTAAACATATCGTCGCTATTCTGTCAAAACCTTGATTGTCCATCTGGCGCTTCAGCATGTATAAAGTAATACATATGTATAACCTTTGGGCAGTCTGCTCTAAACATGTTCAAGGGCCAAAAGCACATTCTATTAAAAACCTTGTAAGTGCTCTTGCACCTGAACATGTATAAAACAACACTTTCTATGCGTAACCCTTATGTAGTTTCACTTTAAATACATGCTGAAGGACCAGAAAAACATACAAGGTTTTGAAAGAAAAGTGACGATATTTGTTGTTTGTACTAATATTTGACACAGCTGAAGGTGGAAGACCTGCTCATTGTGAAGGCTTACAATGTGGATGGCCCAACTGTCCAGATGGTGCAACACCTGTCACCAAACCTGGAGGCTGCTGTCCATCTTGTCGTAAGTCATCTTTAGTTGACTTTTAAAACGTAAATTTTGTTTCTCAAAAATTGTATGATATCATGTCTTTCAATGAAATTATATCCTTATTGATTCATCAGGATTGGTAGCAGTATTAATAAAGGTTCTTATAAGCTGATCCAAAAAGTTTTGTTTAACTTTCGGTAAATGTTGTTGACTTTCTCAACACATGTTAGGTTGTGGCGAGTTATAAGCTGTTACCGAACCGATGCTAGAGTGGAGGTTTTAGAGATGCCAGTTCAATTCTTGACTCCAGACAGTTAAAATTCATCAATAACCATTGATCGGTATAAGCAGTAGAGATAAGAAAGACAGGGGGCACCACCATGAGCCGTGGTGTTTAGCAATCCAAGACTGTACTATTACTATAAGAAAGAAAGAATGACAATGATGCATTGCTTTTCCCATTTCTATCTGCCATAGCTTGCCAGAGTGTTTGCCCATTTATCTACGACCCAACATGTGGTACCGATGGCAACCAGTATACGAATGAATGTGAACTTAGTAAAGCTGCCTGTGAGAACAACACACCAGACCTTGTAATGGCTAACAAAGGAGATTGTGTCTCGGCCACTACTGATGCAGGTAAGTTTTTTTACTTATATCCCATAATGCATTACTATTGGAATATGATGCAATCAGGGGTATGAGCTGTAGGCGATGAAAGAAATCCTATTCTACGGGTCCGGCCAACCCATTGACCCCCAAATTTAAAAACATGGGGGTTTTTTATGATAACTTTTTGAAACATGTTAGAATTTTGTTTGCAGATTTCAGAAAATGTTGAAAAATCACCAACATTTTCACAAATTTGTTGAAAAAACAACAACGCCAAAACGACACTGACAAAACGACTCTGCCTGAGAGATCTGGTTGCCCGTAAAACAGGGTGTGAGTTTTTTCCCGTCGTTGTATGCTATTTATTGTATTGTTGACTTTCCTTCTTTTGTATTGGATGAGACATAAATCAGCTTAGATATGATGGCGATATACATATAGATGAGGTGACCGTTGTTTACATCAGTAGTGTTTACAAATTGATTAGCGCCTGGTCTAAAGACATGCTAGAGGTACTAGTCCATGACTACTGCATACATTACTATATGAAAGCAAAACACACATCACTGAGCGCCAATTTTAAAAGCACATGCCCTTCGCATACCGCCGGGCAACCAGATTTAGTACCTGGTCTCTCACTGTGCTTAGGGATGCATACCATGACTACTGCACTATTACACCATAAGCATGGTAAGTAATGATCAATCAAGTGTAAATTTAAGCACATTCCCTGTAGGTGCGCATGCAAACCGCCGGGCACTACGTCACCGGTCACACCATCTATATGTCTTACATAATGAAAGCTACTATGTTGAGTAATCAGTAAGGTCACGAGATTGTCAAACACATGCCAGGCAATCTGTATATCTGGATATATGGTAAACCAAACCAGTACATGTGATAAACTTATAACTTTCACTTCTGGTTGAATGGATGACAGCATTTTATTTATTTATTTCCACTTGACATTTTGTTTCCTCCCAGAACCTACACCAACACAGTCTTCTTGTCCCACCATCACATGTGATTTTGATTTTGATCCAGTTTGTGGCAGCAACGGAAGGACGTTTGCAAATAATTGCTCTCTAGAGCAGGAAGCGTGCCGGAATCCCAAAATCAAATTGGCCCATTTCGGAGCGTGTGAAAATGAAAAAGGTGGAATGCATAGAACTATTTATAGATTTGTGGCCTTGAGAGATTGTGATTTGTGTAACTTTGCTTGTATAGTTATGAGACACTATATACAGTTGGTATTATCAGGCAGTAGACATATACTCATTTACTTGACACCTGTACATTTGCTACTAGATTGTTCTGTAATAGCCTCAAGTTTTTGTCAAAAAGTAAAGAGTTTCTAAAACAAACCTTTGCACAAATTCGTTCTTACAGATTTCTTGGAATAAATAAACCACCACTGTACCTCCCACCACCTGTTTGGAAATTTGATTTTCGCCTTACCACTTTCCACGCGGCAGGCGTCTGCAGACGACTTTCCAAAATGTCATAAAATGTTTTAAAAATGTCAAAATTGTTGAATTTCATTACCATATTTAGAATCACCATGTAAAATGCATTGAAATAAGTACAAACATGCCTAGTATTGTCCAGTAATCCTTTGGATAGACCTTGAAAGTTGCGAAAGGTTTCTGAACAGTTTGTTTTGTATATGGTTAAACTAATAGCCGTGTGGAAAGTTTTAAGAATGATTCTAATATTCATCAGTATTTATCAGCCATTATATGGTTAGGGCCAATACACCAGCATTATTATATACTGATAATTTTATACAAGCAAACATACACAAATGTAACAGTCTCCCTGTGTATCCGTCTCTGTACTGTTAACTACAGGATATTTTCAAATAAGAACAAACATTTCTTCTTTTTCTTGCAGGATAGTTTCACAAACCTGTCAATGGCAGCTTGAATCTAGATACCGATTGACTTTTTGATCACTTGTTTTTCGGTGTATTTCCAATTTTATTATTAACTGTGTCTACCTTGTTTCAACAGCAGGCCCTTTGGTAACAGGAAGTTATACTGATATAGTTGTCACAGAAATTGTTCCAATGACAACTGAAATGGCGTCAGAATTCATCACCGAATCTAATACTGACACCAATGCCCCATTAGAAATATCTCAAACTATAACAAATATTGCATTGACAAGCATTGTGACCACTCTTGGGACTGATATACCAGGAAAACTGGGAACCACTGATATTCCAGGTCTTCAGAAAACTATTGAACCGGATACTAAAACCACTGGGACATACAAGCTACAAACAGGTGCCTTTGGAACTGCAGATCCAAAATCAAATACAGTTGGCTCAGAATCATCAACGTTATCAACCCCTATGTCAGCAAGTCAGGATGATGTTGAGACGTCAAGCCCAGATTTCTTCACAACATACAGTGCAACCCCGCATCCTAGCACCACACAAGATTCAGTCACTGCATTGGAACATGCTTCAGAATTCAACAACACTCTTGATTCTACTGCCAATTCATCCTGTGCGTGGCTCTGTGACTTCAACTTTGACCCTGTATGTGCTAGCAATGGCTTGACGTTTCCTAACGAGTGCGCTTTTCGACGCGAGATCTGCATGAATCCGCAGATGGAATTGGCACATTCTGGACCCTGCAACAAAACAAGACACGGTCGGTCATTCTTTGTTGCAGTCAAACCCTGTGTCGTTGTCGTTGCAGTTTAGATCTGTTGCTATAATAATCTGTTTTAATTACTTGCTTTTTCCTGTATGCATCATTCCGCAGAAGATGACACTCTATGTGTAAATATAGTCTGCTTATATTTCAAGTTTGTGATTGTGATGTAAGGTAGACATTGTTCTGTTTCAAGATATCTGCCATTGTTTTAAAGGCATTCTTGTTCTAGTGTTTCTAAACCATGTTTATTGCAGAGACATGCTATATTAACTTGTGAAGCAATGGCTTATTGGCTACAGCAATGTTTCAGTCTGCGTTACTAATCCAACACATAAGGAGCCTAATCTGGTGACTTTGAAATGTTTGAAGATCAAAGTGTATTGGTTTACAGAAACAAGAAAAGCAAACATGGTTTCTTTTTAGAAAGTCTTGTTCGGCTATTGTATCATCAGATTTGGGTACTAAGGCCAATATTAATTGTGTTTCTGCTTTTGATGTTGAAATATTGCCTTGTGTAAGCAGAAGTTGTGGCTTTTCAGTTGCTTGTTATGCTTTTTGTCAGTAGCCTCCCTCGCTCTCATTTAGCCTAAAAGGTAGCAAAGTCTTTGTCTTCTTGTGTTAAACAATAAAATATATCTTAATATTTTCATGTTTTCTGTTGAAATGTTGACATTTTAGAAACGTTCTTTGTATAACACTTTGTATTATATTAAACCTATTGTATACTTTGTATCACCTCAAGTTGGGAGTGCAAAACCTCTTCACTTTTCCATGTTTCCTGATATTGTTTCTAATTTAGTTAGCCTCACCTGTTATGCCATAATGTATACAGGGTGAGTCAAAATATTCAGGTCCCTTTTTTAGAAAATCGGGAAAAATACTTCTTATTAAAAATTTGGCCAATTGCTTCATCGTTTATAAGAATAGAAAAACTTCTTCATACTTAGACAATACCTTATTCCAGGCCATAATTACAACATATTAACGAAAAAGCGTGAAATCCAAAGTGTTCCAAATATGCACCCATTTTCCATTGTGAATACCAACACGCCACGCCATTGATTGACATATTCAGAATGTGTGCGTTAAACTTTTGCATTCATAGAGGTACCTTGGAAGTTGGAACAGATTAGATTTCACAGAATTTGGGAAAATGCACATATCTCCCGTTTGGAATAACCAATTTGTATGAAATAAAATTTAAGTTACAGCTAACAGTGAGTTCTTACTGCGTTTATCAATAAATATATTATTGTTTGCATATTAATTGGTTTAAAAAATTGGTAAAATCGGGACTTGAATATTTTGACTCGCCCTGTATTATAGTGCATCCTGTTCAAATGTTGATTACATTTTAGGAATGTTCTTTGTATAATACTTTGTGTTAAATTAAACCTATTTTATACTCCGTGTCATTTCATTTAGTATGTAGGGGAAATACCATGGAGTTTCCCATGCCATATTTGGAGTTTACCATGCCATATTTGGAGTTTACCATGCTATATTTGGAGTTTCCCATGCCATATTTAGAGTTTCCCATGCCATATTTGGATGCAATCACTAGAATACACACTGAAATAACCTCAAATTTGAGATGACACAGACTATAGATGTTGAATTTACAATACTGCATTAAATTTCAAACAAAGTAATGCAACAAAATGCATCCATAAAAATATTAGAAATGCTAAATATTTGATTTTCATAAAATTTGATGACCCCATTTTTTTCTTTGGGAAAACTTTGATTTGAAAAGGTCCAAAATCATGGCCTTATGGCATTTACACGCAAGTGAGGGTTAGCACTGTGCATAAAAGTCACATGAAATTTAATAAGCTACCATCACTCCTATAAACACATAGGCGTACAAACTGATCCTGTGAAGAGAGCCTCAAACTGGTACAGCATTGAATGAGACTATTCTATAACATTAAGTAACTAGTTTGACTCTCTGGCGATTGTTGAACATCTTCAACAATAGTTTGACTCTCTCTGCACAATATAACTGGTCATGCAGTGAGACATTGTGAAATGATGGAACAATTTCATTCAATCTGATTCCTGTTCGAATCTCCTCGCAAATGCAAAGAGGGAATAAATCCAAATTTGCTCCTTAATTTAAATACTTTTCTAACCTGTATTGATATTGATTACCATTTGTTATTTACAGTTACTCCCGAGTGTCCCACATTCTGTATTGAGTTATATGCACCTCTCTGTGGTACTGATGGCGAGACATACGGCAATGAATGTGAACTACGGAGAGCTGCCTGCAACACACAGACTGATATACAGATGGATTATAGTGGTGAATGCAGAGGTAGGTAGTGTAGAAATAGCACATGTATTTATGACCATCCAGCACAGTCAGCAGAGCATGTACTGAGATATGGCCCATTCGGCCCAATTAACATTTCAATAACGATAGAAAACTAAGGAATTTTAGATGGATTTATTGATTTGGTGCTACCTATTTATCTAGCAAAATGGACATTTAATACATCATTGTAAAGCTGATTTTAGACAAAAGTTTCCTGTTCAGTATCTCACAAACTGTTCTGACTGACTTTACATCCCATTTGTGGTGGATGGTCACATTTGTGAAATTGGTGACATGTCTGATTACCATTTTCTTTTTAACCCTTACTCCCTGGTCGTGTTTTTGTGAATTAAAAGCATGTCAAATTTTAAGGGGAAATCAGTCTCCACACACACCACCCGGGCGGCGTGCGTGCAAGTCTGATGCTCTACCGACTGAGCTACACCGAGGAGTTTAAAAAACTTTATTTTTTTAACAAGTTGAACCACACGCTGAGCGTGGCACAAGTTTTATGGGGCGCCGCGCAGTACAAGATTGTAGCCCTGTCATGTTTTGTAGTGTCCAGGAGGGTTAGGATTGCAGCTTGTGCTTGGAGCACAGATAATTATATATTATGTGTTCTTTGAATTTCAAATATTCATAAGCATGTGACGAAGGACATGTTTAGGGCTGAAGCTTTTTTGATAGGCAGGGTGCATAGAGATCTATAATGTTATTGTCTGGTATTACATTTAATAACTTTATGTTTCTGTTTTGCTTGATTTGGTATGTTGCTATCCTATTAGATAACTCGCCAGTAACCTATACTATACTCCATTTGGCTTCCTCTGGACAGTGACATAACTTAACAGGCGCAGCTTTCAACACTCGTGTTTGTACGCCAGCGCCTCGAGTAGGCGCGCTTACGTGCTGCAATTTGTAGACTACGCAGTTACGTCACTGTCTCGTGATGGCCAAATAGACTTTAGACTAACATCCCTGTGTTTTGTTTCCTAACACTTTGTTGTAATTTCAGTGTGTTCATTGGCATGTACTAGAGAGTTCCGACCGGTATGTGGCAGTGATGGTCAGACCTATAGTAACAAATGCTTGCTGGATGGAGAGAAGTGTATGAATAACCCAGAGTTAACAGTGGAATATGCAGGACGTTGCAGAGGTTAATCACTCAGTTATTAACATGATTGTATTTAGTAATAGATTAGCCCAAGAAAAAAAGATCTGTCTCACATACCCACGCGCATAAGTAAGGGAGTCACTTTTACAAGATGATCCCAATTTTGAGCTTTTTTTTTTGTTTGAAAAGAATTTGCTCCTAGGGGGTGGGGGAGTGGGCCAAAAACCAATAACAAAAGAAGTCCCGCATATAGCACAGCTATTTATCCTACCCACCAAAAAAAACCCGCATATAGCACACAGCTATTTTCCCAAATGTATGTGAGACGGACCTTCTTTTTTTGGGCCTTGTGTGTATTTGTTGCCAGAATATAATTAAGGGACAGAAAATAAAATATGGTAAAGGAAGAAGAAAAAAACCTTCCAGTGTAATTCCTTCTCATTCTAAATATAAATAGGCTACAATTTTTTGGGATAAATTAAGTTTCCTATTTAATGTTTAAAATTAACATAATATTATTTTTCATAAATTTTTGTCACCACATTCAGATTACTCGGTCATTTTCTCTCAAAAAATGTAAATACTTTTAGATTTAACAAATTGGCTGAGTGTATTTAAGTATGGATCTAGCAACTGTGACATCAATTATCAAAATAATTATTTATTACACTATTGTAAATGCCACAGATTTAGAAAATATACCATAAGCAATAGCCAAATACAAGTATTTAATGATTAACAATGCTAAATTCTACTGGATTGTTTTACAGATTGCCCAGAGCTGTGCACTCTAGAATTAGTCGTTGTATGCGGAACGGATAACCAATCGTATCCCAATGCTTGTGAACTAAACCGGATTGCTTGTGCAGAAAGAAACTGGTATCTACGTGTTGCCTATGAAGGAGAATGCTTCCCTGATGCTACTCAGACTACTCAGGGTGAGTTGGAGTGATCTAAGGCCAAACAAAGAAGGTTTGTCTCAGAAGCCCGCCCGCATTGGTATGTGAAATGAGCTACGGCGTGTAGGTCTATGCGCTGAGGCTTTAACAAATTGTGGGTTTTTGGTTTTTTTGTGGATTTTTAAAAAGAAAAGTTAAAAAAAGTTCTCTGTAAGCTTGGATTATCAAAAAAAACAAAAAAACCCATCATAGCCTTTTATCTATAAACAAATAAAAATCGCACAGCACTTAGCTTTTTTGCAAAATGTTTCTGAGACAAACTTTCTTCTTTGTTTGACCTAAAACAGTTGTCCTTTTACCAATCAATCAAAATATCATCCTATTATCAAAAGTAGTCTGTTTTTTAATTTGATTCAATCTCCATTTTGGGATCGTGTTTGCATTCATTGTTGAGATGAAGCAGTGTATAATGTTCATGCAGTGATCTTACTAAAATCAAAACAAATAATTGTCGATCAGAGCATCATGATCCGAGCACTCGCGTTCATCCCAAGGTTTAATGAGGTCTGGCGACGCCCTGCACTCCAAAACCACAGGTGCACAGTGCTGTTGGGGTCACGCAGATGTTGCATGTACGCTAGAGAATGATTTCAAATGATTGACAATTAGTTGCTTTGATTATAGTAACTTTAGGTGTAACCATTATAATGGAATACATACATATACTGATATAACATGTTCAAGGGCCAATACACATCTATCAAAACCTTGTTATTGCTCTTGCCCCTGAACATGTATAAAAATGCACTTCCTATCAGTGGCGTGCGCAAAGGGGGGATGGGGGGGCCTTTGTG
Organism: Ophiura sarsii; assembly: GCA_035610835.1. Lineage (NCBI taxonomy): Eukaryota > Metazoa > Echinodermata > Ophiuroidea > Amphilepidida > Ophiuridae > Ophiura > Ophiura sarsii. The sequence continues at coordinate 1,037,840 of CM069452.1, read as the reverse complement.
TGTGTGGAGGGGGTGTAATCCAAATAGACAAATAGTTGGCAAAATTGTACATGTAGGCGACAAATTTATGCACCAGGTTGGTATAAAAAGGAAATGTTATGGAAAAAAATGATGAAAACGCTCATAATTGTGCAATTGGCCTAGTAGTTGTTTACTTGGCTGTCTTTTTGACTGTGTTATTGTGACTGTGCGGTTTTTTTTACTGTGCGAAATTTTTTGACCGTGCGACATTTTTTGAACCTACCCCCCCCCCACTTACGTGAAAATCACGACACGAGGTGACTGAGAAAAAAATTGGGGCTACCTTTGAGAAGAATCTGAGTCGGGGGAATTTCATTTTTTAAAGTGGGCCCCCCCAGTCACAATATCCTGCGCACGCCACTGCTTCCTATACATATCCGTTGGTCCATTTTACTATATACATGTTGAAGTGCTGGAAAAACATGAACAATTTTGACAGAACGGCGATAATATGTGCTGCCCTGGTGACCTCTATTTCACCATCCTCCTCCATATATCAAGACCCTGATTTTGTACAGTATTATAATATTATTTCTCTATCTTTCCACAGAACCTTTTGAGCCAGAGATTTGCCCATTTATATACGCCCCAGTGTGTGGCTCCGATGGTAGGACCTACTCAAACCACTGTGAAATGCGAGTATATTCCATACAAAAGAGCCTACCAGAACTTATTGTGGATTACCCAGGCGAATGTGAGCCTGATGTTGATATCGTTGAGCCGGGACAATTACGCAAGATTCAGAGGACATTCCGTGTGACCCCTGACATGTCCCCTATTGTGCGTGTGTTGGCTTATTACATTAGATCTGATGGGGAGGTGGTAGCAGATTCAATGAGCTTCAAAGTACAACCAACATTTACCAATAAGGTAATCAGTCAATTAGTTTGTTTTTATTGAACCAACTTGTTTTAAAGTGTGACTTAATAATATAATATGTGGTTGAAATCATGTTTGTTACATATGAGCTATTCAATCATCACTACTAACATCTGTTGGAGCACCATATTGTCACGTACCGCCCAAACATATATAAATTCATGAGATATACCAGCAACATTTTGGAGCACCAGCTGGGAATCAAACCCGGGACCTTCCAATCAAATGTCAGGTCTATATGTCACTAACACACTTATATCTCGTGACAATACTCCCCCTTCTAAACAAGGCACATCCTTGTGCCTTTAATACAACTCCTTGATACAAGGTACATTTATTTAAGTACGCTTTAATGGGTGGGCCCGCCCGGTTGTTAAGAAACACCAGGGGCCACCGCTGCCACCAATTATGTCACGTACTGCCCTAACATATAAAATAATAAATTCATGAGACATACCAGCAACATTTCAGAGCACCAGCCGGGAATGGAACCCGGGACCTTTCGATTAAATGTCATATGCGCCAGTGTATAGACCAAAAGAGGACTTCCCCATCAGGTCTATGACACTATCACACTTATATCTCGTGACAATATTCTGAATTGGTCATATTTCCCAAGACTAAAGTTGTTGTTTTCTTATTTGTATTAATCAGGTTGAGATTGCATTTGAAGACCCAGAAGCTAGACCAGGCGGTGAAACCCAGATGAGAGTATCTGCTGCCCCCAACTCACTTTGCGCTTTAGGCATTGTTGATAAGAGTGTTCATATACTCGGAGGAGATAACACAATCACTAAAGATAAGGTAAGGGATCATTTGCATGATTGGGGAGTATCTGCTGCCCCCAACTCACTTTGTGCTCTAGGCATTGTTGATAAGAGTGTTCATATACTGGGAGGAGATAACACAATCACTAAAGATAAGGTAAGGGATCATTTGCATGATTGGGGAGTATCTGCTGCCCCCAACTCACTTTGTGCTCTAGGCATTGTTGATAAGAGTGTTCATATACTCGGAGGAGATAACACAATCACTAAAGATAAGGTAAGGGATCATTTGCATGATTGGGGAGTATCTGCTGCCCCCAATTCACTTTGTGCTTTAGGGATTGTTGATAAGAGTGTTCATATACTTGGAGGAGATAACACAATCACTAAAGATAAGGTACGGAATCATTTGCATGATTGGGGAGTATCTGCTGCTCCCAATTCACTTTGTGCTTTAGGTATTGTTGATAAGAGTGTTCATATACTCGGAGGAAATAACACAATCACAAAAGATAAGGTAGGGATCATTTGCATGATTGGGGAGTATCTGCTGCCCCCAATTCACTTTGTGCTCTAGGCATTGTTGATAAGAGTGTTCATATACTCGGAGGAGATAACACAATCACAAAAGATAAGGTAGGGATCATTTGCATGATTGGGGAGTATCTGCTGCCCCCCAATTCACTTTGTGCTTTAGGCATTGTTGATAAGAGTGTTCATATACTCGGAGGAGATAACACAATCACTAAAGATAAGGTAAGGGATCATTTGCATGATTGGGGAGTATCTGCTGCCCCCAATTCACTTTGTGCTTTAGGGATTGTTGATAAGAGTGTTCATATACTCGGAGGAGATAACACAATCACTAAAGATAAGGTAAGGGATCATTTGCATGATTGGGGAGTATCTGCTGCCCCCAATTCACTTTGTGCTTTAGGGATTGTTGATAAGAGTGTTCATATACTCGGAGGAGATAACACAATCACTAAAGATAAGGTAAGGGATCATTTGCATGATTGGGGAGTATCTGCTGCCCCCCAATTCACTTTGTGCTTTAGGCATTGTTGATAAGAGTGTTCATATACTGGGAGGAGATAACACAATCACTAAAGATAAGGTAAGGGATCATTTGCATGATTGGGGAGTATCTGCTGCCCCCAACTCACTTTGTGCTTTAGGGATTGTTGATAAGAGTGTTCATATACTTGGAGGAGATAACACAATCACTAAAGATAAGGTAAGGGATCATTTGCATGATTGGGGAGTATCTGCTGCCCCCAATTCACTTTGTGCTCTAGGCATTGTTGATAAGAGTGTTCATATACTCGGAGGAGATAACACAATCACTAAAGATAAGGTAAGGGATCATTTGCATGATTGGGGAGTATCTGCTGCCCCCAATTCACTTTGTGCTTTAGGGATTGTTGATAAGAGTGTTCATATACTCGGAGGAGATAACACAATCACTAAAGATAAGGTAAGGGATCATTTGCATGATTGGGGAGTATCTGCTGCTCCCCAATTCACTTTGTGCTCTAGGCATTGTTGATAAGAGTGTTCATATACTCGGAGGAGATAACACAATCACTAAAGATAAGGTAAGGGATCATTTGCATGATTGGGGAGTATCTGCTGCCCCCAATTCACTTTGTGCTTTAGGGATTGTTGATAAGAGTGTTCATATACTCGGAGGAGATAACACAATCACTAAAGATAAGGTAAGGGATCATTTGCATGATTGGGGAGTATCTGCTGCTCCCCAATTCACTTTGTGCTCTAGGCATTGTTGATAAGAGTGTTCATATACTCGGAGGAGATAACACAATCACTAAAGATAAGGTAAGGGATCATTTGCATGATTGGGGAGTATCTGCTGCCCCCAACTCACTTTGTGCTCTAGGCATTGTTGATAAGAGTGTTCATATACTCGGAGGAGATAACACAATCACTAAAGATAAGGTAAGGGATCATTTGCATGATTGGGGAGTATCTGCTGCCCCCCAATTCACTTTGTGCTCTAGGCATTGTTGATAAGAGTGTTCATATACTCGGAGGAGATAACACAATCACTAAAGATAAGGTAAGGGATCATTTACATGATTGGGGAGTATCTGCTGCTCCCAATTCACTTTGTGCTTTAGGCATCGTTGATAAGAGTGTTCATATACTTGGAGGAGATAACACAATCACTAAAGATAAGGTAAGGGATCATTTGCATGATTGGGGAGTATCTGCTGCTCCCAACTCACTTTGTGCTTTAGGCATTGTTGATAAGAGTGTTCATATACTCGGAGGAGATAACACAATCACTAAAGATAAGGTAAGGGATCATTTGCATGATTGGGCCGTTCAAAGCTTTAGGTTAGGCCTAAAACATAAAAGTTTGATTGGACTAACCCGACCGACCCTAAATACATCGCCGACCCTGAATATTTTTTAATATTTTGAGTGAGGAAAAAAGAAGAAAGAAAAAGAAATTTAAAACAATTTAAAGAATATATATATTTAAAAATTGAACAAAGTAAAGTTTCTGACTGTTTGCTTTCATTTTCGACTATTTTAAGTCCCCAAAACAGGTGATTTCAAAAAATCCTGACCGACCTACCCTATTTGTTTTCGTCATGTTAGGCCAATCAAACCATTTTTAGGCCTTAGCAGTCAGTACGCAACAGTCGCTTTTAAAGCGTGACCTTGCCGATTTCTAACCCGCAGAATTATCGATTTCAGGATGTCTCCCTTTAGCTAAATACCCTATGTCAGCCTTACGACAAGTTAGTTTTACCAGCATACACTGCGATAGGATCAGTTTGCAGCCAAATAGCTAGATAGGTATAATCACCGTAATTTTCTTAATAATATGGGACCAAATTGACCATTTTTGGTCCACAAACAGTGATTTTATCGCTTATTTTAGAATCTAACAACTTTTGTGACTTTGCTTCTTGTAACTATTCACTTGACTGGACTAAGAATCGTACGATATTTTAAGAGCAACTACTACTAACGGAAGTTCAAGCTTTAATTTCATATCAAAATCATTGATGCCCGAGTTCTTTTTTGATGAGAAAATCGAGTCTTAATTTTCAGCGATTTTCGGTCAGAAAACGAAACTTACGATCCCCCGTTAGGCCTCGCCAACTTGATTTTTAGTTTCCTATAACCCGCCCGCGCTTCATTTTCATGCCCGCGTTTGAATTCATTAGAAATTTTGGGAAAAAATACCGTTTTTGCAATGAAAACGTCCGAATTTATGTATTTTGTGTGATGAAATTGTGAAAAATGATTTTGACGAGAAAAAAAATATCATATGAAATTGTGCAGAGCAGAAGGATCGATTTCGAACCCCGGACCTCTCGCTCTTCAGTCTAACGCTCTACCATCTGAGCTATCAAGCGAAACTAATAATATTCGTGAGATTAAAACACTTCATCAACAACCCAACGACGGTACGAAATGAATATAGCTCGAGCCAGATTCGGACACCCATTTTATTAACTATTCACTTGACTGGACTAAATAATTTCATAATATTTTAAGCATGTTTCTAGTTACAAAAGACTATGAATAATATGATACCATCAATACAATTGGTGCCTAATTCTTCAAAAAGGGAATATTTACTGTTAATTTGGCTTTAGTTTCGTCAAGTTTTTCTCGAATTCGGCTGTGTGTGATGACAATAATTTGCACCGAAAATGCAACATGTCATGAAGTCACAGCTAATATTAGATAATATAATTCGCATAATATGCCTTTTTATTTTACAATTTCATGGTAAATGTGTTTGAAATGTGTTATTATAATCATGAAAAGAGCTCATTTACATCGTGCTATTACGAGGTCAACTATGACTGCGAAGCAGTATCGTTACGGGTGAATACTTCCGGGTCGCTTTGCTGGGTTAGAAAAGGAACGACTTTTCGTGTGGTTGCATACTGGCTGCTAGTGCCACTGTTGAAATACTGGTTATGTTAATGGCTCTTCCATTTATCCCACTTCCTCCCTGGTTGGCAAGGACCCCCTAGTTCCTCCTTGGTTGGTAAGGACCCCCTAGTTCCTCCTTGGTTGGCAAGGACCCCTAGAAGCTGACTGATCATTCAGCCTTGATAGTTTGAATGACACAGCGTATTATAACTTGTGATATTATCACCATTTATTCCTTATAGGTGTTTTCATCCCTGGAGAAGTACCAGCTATCCTCACAAGGCGGTCAAGCTGAGTGGAGTACACATTGTCCGAGTAGTTTCCCATATTGGTGGAGAGTTGACTTCAAGCGTCGAAAGAGATACGCTATCCTCCCTGCCTCAGGAGTAGAGTATGACGATGCGTCTCATGCATTCCAGGTTAGTGGTTAAGAACAAGTTTGCACCCATTAGGCTAAATTAAAATTTAAAAAATCTTTTGTCTCAAAGCTCTTCAGATTTTCAAAACCTAATGCGGAATGCATTTTTTTTTTTTTTTTTTAATATATAAAATATTGAAATCCTTGTAAAAGTGACCTTTTGTATTTAAAATGATGTGATCAATGAATATCTGTGAAATTTTGGGATTTTTTTTTTTTGTGAAAAAAATAAAAATAAATTATTATTATTATTTTTTTAAGATTTTTGTTTTTCTAAAGCGCGTCAATAAACTAACGCGCGTGCGGGAGCTTTGAGACAAATGATTTTTTTAATTTAGCCTTAGGAATTGCGATTTGTATACATTTCTTTACAAATTTTTAAACATTTATGACATTTTTTGATGATTTAAATTTTTTTTGACAATTTAATCAGACCTTGGGTAAATTTCTTTTTTATTTCGATATCCAAAATTGTGACAAAGAAGTCTATTGTTCAAGAAAATGATAAATGATACAGTTTTAAATATGATACATTTCCAGATTACACAAAATCTAATGTAGGCAAAATCTAACACTAAGGAAATATTGATTGGGGCAAAGTTAGTTAGTGCATAGAATAAGCTGACACGCTATGAAATATCCTTAATCCATATAGGCTTTGTATTATGTCAACACTAATTGATGTTTATGGAATTTGTAGTATATTTCAACATTTCATTAATTTGTTATGATTTGTTTTCTTAGGATATGGGCTTGGTATTTCTTTCAAATCTGGATGTAGAGACTCGCCCATGCACAGACCCATGTAAGTATCTTAATAAGGGAACAATCCTGCCATGTTTTATGAACTTGAAAAATGTACAGAAATTCTTTTCTGATGTTAACATTTGTGATTTGAATGTATTTATTGTAAAAGTGGTAATCTTTGTGCGATTACTTTTATGGACTTTGCAGATTTTCAATTGTTTTGTGTGTTTTTAAATTCGCAATTTATAAGCTTCATCATAGAGACCTTGACACAAAAGAAATATATTTAGCCTAAAATAATAATAAAGTAAGTGCAGAAGATAAGTTTTAATGGATTCCTTTGATATATCTTCCAACATTTCTCAATCATAGAGTCATACTTTTCAGACCATTTCACTCAGAAAGTTTACCTTTCACTACTGTGCCTACATTATTACATTCACATTTTTAATAATGCAATTTCATCTTTGATTGGCAAGTTTCTCAGTGTAGTTAATTCTGCAATGTTATCAAATTGTTTTTGTTGTTAGCTGATCATTCATCCATTGCGTATGCCGAGTATGCATTTTATGATGATGGCGCAGATTTTGATGACAACGTATTAGAATCCGAACCAGATGAAGCACCACCCCCACCACCACCCTCTGAGGGCGGGGAAGAAGGCGATGCACTAGTACAGTTACGGAATTATTTCCCCGAAACCTGGCTGTGGAGGCTTGAAAGGACAGGGTAATGACAGTATATATCTTTATATCTATCTTTTTATTATTATGTGATGTCGTAGGGAGAGATGGCCGAGTTTTGTACAAGGGAATACCCGGAGCACCAGGACCAGAGGGTGCCGGACCTATAGCCATTGCTTTAGAAACGGAAGTTGTACAAGATACAGATATTTTTGAGGATATCCCAGCCTCACCAACTGTGCAATTGAGAAATTATTTTCCTGAAACTTGGCTGTGGAGTCTTAAACGGACCGGGTAGGTGATTGTTGGTTTTTCTCTGCATGAGTTAATAATTTGGTTTTATCAATATTACATTGAACGAGATCCTGTGATTACCTTTTTGTAGTGTTATGACTATAGTTGCCGTTCCTATATGTTGGGAAAATTGGACCAAACTTGCGTGCATGCCAGTGGCTGTATTTTAATGCGCGCTGCAAATGCATATTCGTTACCACATTGAAAAACACTGAAGGTTTATGCAGCATATGTACTTGGAATTTCTTCTCTTCAAAACATTATGACAGCAACTAAAAAATAAAGAACATTTGAGTAAAGGTCTCAGCATTGCTTCACAACGCTGATTACGCATTTCATATTGGCTCAGAGTCCAACATATGTGTTTCTACACTGTAATGATTGTGGGTAACCAGTGTATTATGTCATGATCCCTTATATGTAGGTGTTTGAGCATCAAAGATTTCATAGTATATTTAGCCCTTTTTAGTCAAATGTGACTACTCAAGTTTTGGAAGATAACATCAGTGCATATTTTACTCATGCATTATTTGCGCATCAGAGCAGAATTCGTCATGATCAATGCCATCATATTGGTTATAAAATGATCACTAAAATAAAAACACTTTCTAACCCCTTCACCCAAACCTGGATAATAAAGAGTATAGAATCCAAGTCATACTTCATATTTTCCCCAAGAACAAGAAATAGTTAGTCATCATATTAACATCCTGTTGTTGGTTGATTCAGGACAAATTCATGTCAAAGATCATTCTGATATGAAAAGTCACATAAAAATGGTTCATATTGCCGCGCCTTATTTTCTGGTTGATGGTTCTTGGATGCAGAAATATTAGCACCACCCTATAGTCAACATATATATATATATACAACTAGCACGAAAAGTCCCTGACCAGTTGCTTTGAGGGGATCCAGATACCTAGGTGGCTCGTTCAGATAGCACACAGTTATGACAGTTATCACACACAAATCAATGATTTCCTATACCTAGTGCAACTCTGCTGTTGTTATGCGCGGTCATTGACATTGCCAGAACTTTAAAAGTATCCATTCATTTTTTTTGAATGAGGTATCAAACTGCGGAGAAGAAATTTGCTAATTTAATATGTATCTCAGATTTTTGGTACCGATTATCTCTTTTGAATTAGCCAACCTCAAAGCACCTGGTCAGGGACTTTTTGTGCTAGGTGTATATGGGTGGCGTATTTATATTCTATATTTATGTATGGATTGGTGTCAAGGCAACACACATCAAGAGTGTTGTTACTTCACATGTACAGGCGGTTCTAAGCTAATACAAAAAATATGTGTAAAGTTTTTTGTTATTATACATGTGTTTTCCAAAATCTATGACACACTCTAATTTAAAATCTTAATACGACCATTATTGTTGTTACAGCCCCAGTGGTGAGACTACCGTACCCTTAGAAGTACCACACACTATAACAGAATGGGTCAGCAATGGTTTCTGTACATCATTTGAGGAAGGCTTAGGCGTCTCTTCTACCAGCTATCTCAAGGCATTCCAGCCATTCTTTGTATCTGTTACATTGCCTTACTCTGTGATCCGAGGAGAGACTGTACCCGTTACAGCCAATATATTCAACTATTTGGATGAATGCTTAGTGGTAGGTAGCCATTTTGATAACCAAGAATAGTATCTTGATGTAACTATTATTGCAATATTAATATGAATGTTATCAGTCATCCAGTAGTTTGAAGATACATTGATAAGTTAGACTAATACTGGAACTTACTTTTTACAACTGCTATGTTGCGTGTGAAACCATCACACTTCATCAGCGAGCACAACCCATAGAAACTGCATTATCTGGACATTATTCAGACACCATTCTTATTGATGGATGTGTCACATTACCCCTTGACTGATGTTGTATGTTTATGTTTAGATTGAAGCTACATTTACTGAAGATTCCCGCATTCCATTAGCGGATGAGACACAGAGAGTCCAGCGTGTATGTGTATGCGGTGGGGATTCTCAGCCATTGACATTCAAGATTGCTCCGGCTAGTCTAGGAAACATCCCTGTCAGAAGTAAGTGGATCAACCTTGTTTGTTGTAAAGTAAATGCATGGAATCTACCATTTTGTGGTTATAAGGGGGTAAATGATTTTATGTACCGTCATTTTCAAAGCTGAAACGTCAGAAAAGAAGGAAATGAAAATACTTATATGTGGATATGCCCTATAATCCTTTTAGGCAACAAAAAGATGTTTTACAGATTTTTGAACTGTTTGGGTTGGTGGGTCCAGGCTTTCCCGCACCATATATGTTGCCATATTTTGAAATGTTAAAAGCAAATCCCCTAAAATATCCTAAATTTTGATCCGTATTCATTAGAACAAGAAAATCTTTGTCCTAAATGTGTACAAATCTGGGTAGGTCGTATCGGTAAAACAGGTTGATTTGTCTCCTTACAGTATGTGAATAAGTTATGATTGTCACAGGAACCTTAAAACATATGCATCTATATATTTATGTTTTAGTTGATGCCGTTTCTGTGACTGATTCCACTACATTATGTGGCAATGATATTGTGGCAAGCGGTGTGACGACAACAGATGCCATTGAAAAGGAACTACTTGTTGAGGTTAGTTCCCACTTTGTGCTTAGACATACTCCAGACTGTGTAAAAAGTTAAGATTATGAAAAGTGATTTTTGAACTCTTCTTAGGCCTTATTCATAAAATTAAAGTTGAGCTTTATACAGTTGGATCCAGGTATTAAGTATATCATGGGTCCTATTTCATGAAGAGTGAATTATGAATTCTTTAATAATCCCCTTAGGAAGAGTTGATAACTTAAGAAGGATCAATCTTTTTAAGATGAATCTTAACTTTTATGCAATAGAACCCTGGTTGTATACACTCATAAAAAGAATTTCTCCTTCCAGAATAGAATGTTGATATTGATTTTGTATAGATAAAAAACATCATGGGCAATTTACATTTTATAATCCATGAGGTAGCTTTCCCAAACAGGTATGTCAGCCTCATGTTATTGTAAGTGAACGGTTTAACAGGAATTATTATCAGAAGGTTTGTATCATTGTTGTTAAAACATATTACCATATTATGCCAATTCTAAAGGGACTCCATTGGCTTCCTGTAGCTCAGATAATTGTTTTCAAACTACTGCTGATTGTATATAAATGTATCAACAAAGTTGCCCCGTCATATTTTTCTTAATTGTTATCAAACTATGTGCCAACTCACACTCTTCGTACTGGACAAATGCAACTTCTTCAAGAAACTATATCTAAGCGCTCATTGGGAGACATATCTTTTGCTATTGCAGCTCCTCGTCTCTGGAATGAACTTCCTATCCATATAAAAACTGCAAAAACTGTTACAATCGTCAAAAAACTGTTGAAAACACATCTGATGTCTGAGACTTTTTGTAATAATTAAGCTGTTTTATTGTTGTTGTTTATCGTTTTTTATTTATATAGTTTTTTTTGTGCCTTGAGCGCTCTTATTTAGAGTGGATATGTGCCTTGTCACTATAATTATTATTATTATTATTAAACAAGATACAATTTGAAATCCAGCCATTGTAAAATTAAAATTCAATATAGAGGATATTTCATATTAACAATGTTTCTTTGATGCAGGCTGAAGGTGTTGAGCAGGAATCAACTTACAGCAACTATGTATGCCCTGTAGGTAAGATGATATCCATGTTGATTACAGCAACTATGTATGCCCCGTAGGTAAGATGCTATCCATGTTGATTTACAGCAACTATGTATGCCCCGTAGGTAAGATGATATCCATGTTGATTTACAGCAACTATGTATGCCCCGTAGGTAAGATGATATCCATGTTGATTACAGCAACTATGTATGCCCCGTAGGTAAGATGATATCCATGTTGCTTACAGCAACTATGTATGCCCCGTAGGTAAGATGATATCCATGTTGCTTACAGCAACTATGTATGCCCTGTAGGTAAGATGATATCCATGTTGCTTACAGCAACTATGTATGCCCCGTAGGTAAGATGATATCCATGTTGCTTACAGCAACTATGTATGCCCTGTAGATAAGATGATATCCATGTTGCTTACAGCAACTATGTATGCCCCGTAGGTAAGATGATATCCATGTTGCTTACAGCAACTATGTATGCCCTGTAGGTAAGATGATATCCATGTTGCTTACAGCAACTATGTATGCCCCGTAGGTAAGATGATATCCATGTTGCTTACAGCAACTATGTATGCCCTGTAGGTAAGATGATATCCATGTTGCTTACAGCAACTATGTATGCCCCGTAGGTAAGATGATATCCATGTTGCTTACAGCAACTATGTATGCCCTGTAGGTAAGATGATATCCATGTTGATTTACATTGGCAACAAAGAAAACAGCAAGCAATGAAAACATGTTTGTTTCTTGAAAATTGTTTCAATAAAATCCCAAATATACATTTTCCGATTAAATTCTTCGTCTTGTGGTGATGGAAGGTTGTGTAGGTTCTGCAGCACATCTGATGCCGAGTAATGCCCCAATGTTGCAATTTATTGATTGACTAGATGTTGTTGCCAGAGATAAAAGTCATGAAAACTGGTGAAATTTGCTAACTCCATTGGGCTCCACACGCCCATATATGCTTAGTTGTACTTCCTTGCTGTGTTCACAAGCTGGGAAAGTTTTGTTGATTAATTACTAACTTTCCACTCTAATATACACACATTCCTGGCTGTGCACCTGTCAACTACCAAATGGTAAAGTAAACGCCAGTTTGCCCAAATAAAATTGACTTGATGGCTATATATTTATTTTCCAGATTATTTCTTAAAGACATACTACGAGAGGCTGCCAATGATTCTACCACCAGACTATGTTGAAGGATCGGAGAGAGCTAAGGTGCAGGTCACTGGTAAGTATTTGTCAAAATGTCAAAATTGTATCATTCTACAAATTCAAATGCATGTGTGTATTAACACTTTCCACGCAGCTGTTAGTTTTACCATATAAAACAGATTTTACAGAAACCTTTCCCAACTTTTAAAGTCTATCTAAAAATTACTGAACCAATACTAGGCATGTTTGTACTTATTGTATTGCAATTCTCATGTTGATTCCAAATATGGTAATGAAATTCAATAATTTTGACATTTTTGAAACATTTTGTGAAATTTTGGAGTGTCGTCTGCTGATGCCTAGACGCATAAAAAGTGTTAATGCACAGTAGTAAGTTGAATGGAACAATTGCACATTCTCACCAACATATATGTCACACACTGGTATGGTAAGTGCATACATCAGACACTCAATGCATCCTTGGATCTGGCCAGGGATTCTGAAGGCCACTATAGTAGATTATCAGAGTTGGTTTTGTATGGTTAGGTGTACAAATGATATTTATGATTCTTAAACAGCTAAGAAAGTTTAAGCAATCTCATTGGTTCTCAGAGAAATCGGCGACATCTAGATGAGGCAACTTAACACGGGGAGGTGGGGCCTACGTTCTAACAGTGCGTCTGATCTTCACAATGCGTGGTTTGCTCCATAATGCGCACTTCTGCAGTGCGTCTTTAGCGCTTTTCCTGCGTTTATGCGCGCCGCGACGCTTACGCATGGTTTACTCATCGCATGTGATTGGATGGAATGTTTGTGGGTTATTCGATCCTAGCAGGGGTAAAAGTTGTCAAATGTGGACAATAAAATGTACTTATTTCTTTGATAAATGTCTAAAGTATGATCATTTAAAAATGAGAATAAAGGTATTGTTTTTAGACCGTACCCGTGTTATATTGTCTGACATAAATGCGTTCGATAGTATTATTTTTTGCGTAGAACAGCGGCGGCGTTGTTCTACTTAAAATAATACTATCGTCCGCATTTATGTCGGACAATATAACACGGGTACGGTCTAAAAACAATACCTTTATTCTCTAATTATATATGTGTGGAGAATCTAATAAGCACATCGTTGGTGTTCTGTCAAAACCCTGTATGTTTGTTTGTTCGGTATGTATAAAGTAAAACTGCCCAACAGTTATACATTGGAAGTGTTGCTTTATACATGGTCAGGGACAAGTGAACTTACAAGGCGGTTTTGAAAAATGTGTTTTTGGGCCTTGAACATGTTTAGAGCAGACTGCCCCAAGGTTATACATATGAACTATTACTTTGTACATGCTGAAGGGCCAGATGGAGAACAGCAACAATATGAGGGATGTGCAATATAATGAGCGTGAAGTTAACAAACATATACTCCGATAAGTAAGTGATATTGAGCTTATTACAACTTTGATTTTATCGTTATCATTCCTTCCAGGTGACATTATGGGGCCCACGCTGAACAACTTGGAAAATCTGATTCGACGACCATACGGATGCGGTGAACAGAACATGCTGGGATTTGTACCCAACATCTTTGTCATGAAATACCTCAACAGTACCGATCAAATCACACCACAGATTGCAGCACGCACAAAGAACAACATGCAGATAGGATATCAGAGGGAGTTGAACTACAGACGCAAAGATGGCTCCTACTCCGCTTTTGGTGATTCCGATCCTGAGGGCAGCACCTGGCTCACTGCGTTTGTCATGTGGTCTTTTGCGCAGGCTAGCGTTTACATCGGTATTGATCAGAATGATTTAGCTGTGAGTTTGGAGTGGTTGAAACAGCAACAGAATCCAGAGACGGGTTGCTTTAATGCTGTTGGTATGGTGCATCATAAAGCCATGAAGGTGAGGGGAAAACAAAATGTTTATCTTACAGTGGTTCTGATTGGTTTATTACAAGATGTACTCATATGAATAGCCAATTCAAATGCAGCTTGTAAAATGTTTCACTCCCATCATTATCAGGGATACAATTATTCTAACAATGTCTCTCATTGGTGCAATAAATGATGTATCCATCTTTCTGACCAATCGGCCGGTAGTTCTCAGGGGGTTAATTTGCGAGCCTTCTTACAGCAGCGATGCATTTTTCTGTGAGCCTGAGAATACTTCATTGCCTTGTATTGCTACCTCTTATCTGCAACAACAGAGTTTAAACCAAGACCCAACCTGTGGGCTACAGTTGTTAATAATACTTTGCATATTTGTCTATCCTTAGGGTGGAGTCAACAATGGTGTTACCCTGACTGCCTACGTACTGATGGCTATGCTGGAAGGAGGAGTCCCTATGGAGGTGAGTACATGAATATTCATGTGTTATGTCACTCTGTTGATATATCCTTATTCATATTATGCTCATCCATGAATATTCATATAAATCATATATAGTATGTGATTCTATTAACATGAGCTCATAAATGTAATATTCATATTGGAAAGTGGTTCTTGTTGATCCAAAACTTAGGGAGACATATTCGTTACATTTTGACCCAATATTTATTTTGTGGTATCTTCTTTATCATATTATATATTAATTTGGTAATAAAAATGTGGCATATCAAAGTTTAATAACAAATTGATATTTACTTGGCTTGTAACAGCTTTGCAGGGAAGTATAATTATGTACAAGGACCAAGGCGGTTTGAATCATGCCAAATTGTGCTGGTTTTACTAAGAATATCAGTTCTTATTTGTGACCCATCACATCAAAACATATATACCTCTTGTCGGATTTTCAAGTTTCTAGATATGAAGTAAAATGTCTTGAAAAATATAAAGAAATTAAAAGAAAATGCTAACTTCTAGTCATCATATTTCCTGATGCTTAAGGTTAAATTTCAATTATGAGGTATCAATTTAAAGCTTTGTATGTTTTGATGTTAAAATTAGCCATTGAATAAAAGACCCCAAGAGGTATGTTTTGATGGGATGGGTCACATACTCCCAACAAATTTTCACTAGAGAAGTGTTATTGTTGCAAATTAACATCACAAAGTTTAGTGTTTTATATTTTTGAAAATATGTCCTGGTTTGGGGTTAATAATCTGTTGTGAAGTCTGCTGGTATATCTATAATTTATACTTGTGTTTATATTTCCAATAGGACCCGGCTGTAACCAACGCCCTAGAATGCCTTCATAATTCTGTGGACACATTATCAGATACCTACACAGCAGCTCAGATGTCCTATGCCCTGGCACTTGCAGGAAGTGATAGATTGGATGAAGTGTTGGCCACACTGGAATCATTGGCAACTCTGAGTGGTAAGACTAGATTAGTAGTATCATAATATGTGATGCGATCTGTGAAAACCCGTCGGATGTCGCAAAATGTGAACTAGGGATTATGGGTAAAATAAAAAATATTACAAAAAAACCAAAACATTCCAATACTTTGTGTCATCATCTTTCATGATATTTCACCTTCAAAATCTTACTTAAGTCACTTTTATTATTAACATTATAATGTTATTCTATTGAATTATGTATCTTTTTTGACCTGTTTTTATGATTTCTTGTTTTGTAGCTTTTTATGACATCACAATCATCATTCACTCATAATCTTTTTTGTAGTGATCGTAGAAAAATGATCGAAACAGTTCTGTAATCAGCACAGTTTTAGCTTTCTTATGATATAAATATCTCCAATATGAAAAATGCCACCATGTGGCGGGTTTTCACAGATCACATCACATATGGACAAAATGTGTGAAGATACAAACTAGCTATGTAGTATGTACAGATAACACCATTGAAGTATAATTTGACATGTATTATTAAAAGGACACCTACATCAATTGTATTTGACTCCTTTACATCCCAAATCAGTATGCAAAATAAATGTTGTCCAGTCGTTCAAATTCTGATCCAAGTTAAAATATGTGCATATATTTTTTTACCCTAACCCTGGCAGCATGTTTTTGGGAATGAAACTATCGGGGGAGAAAAAAATGGGTCAAATTTGGTAGAGGGGAACCGGGTCATCTGTGTTGCAGTCTAACGTTATCTAACTGAGCTTAGTAGGCAGCTCGCAAAATCTTAACACTTTCCACACAGTTATTGGGTTACCATACAAAACAGATTTTTCAGAAACCTTTCTCAACTTGCAAGGTCTATCTCAAGGATTACTGAACCAATACTATGTATGTTTGTACTTATTTCAATGCATTTCTCATGGTAATTCCAAATATGGTAATACAATCATTTTGACATTTTTGAAACATTTTGTGCAATTTTGGAATGTCGTCTACAGCCTCCTGCCGCGTGAAAAGTGTTAAGATTTGTGCATATTATAGCCCGTATTCAATTCAATTCAATTTATTTAGCAAAAATGAATACATAAAATAATAATACAATGTGAGAAAGCGGCTAGGTGCCCTAACAAAAACCCTGATAAACGGGCTTATAAAATGGGGTGCCACGTTAGGGTTAAGATGAATTGTAAAAGATAAAATTGAATTATCCAAGATGCTAAAACTGCAAGTTAAATATAATTTCTCTTTCAGATGGTTTGAAGTTCTGGGAGAGTAATCGTGATGACATCCCTAATGAATACACCTATGGCTATCAAGCACCACTCCCAGCACAGAACATTGAGATGACAGGCTATGCATTGCTAGGTCTAATCACAAAACTTGACAGACAAGCATTATCTGAGGGTAGCAGTGTTGCCAGGTGGATTATTCAGAAGAGGAATCCTGATGGGGGATTTTCATCTACTCAGGTAAGGGAAAGTTTTCTTACATTACCCTTTGATTTTGATTTTTCATTTTAACAAATTTGTAGCATGATTTATTTTAGTCATTATTTTTATTGAAAAAAATATACTTTTTATC
The DNA here is from genome assembly GCA_035610835.1 of Ophiura sarsii. Lineage (NCBI taxonomy): Eukaryota > Metazoa > Echinodermata > Ophiuroidea > Amphilepidida > Ophiuridae > Ophiura > Ophiura sarsii. Next base: position 1,020,392 of record CM069452.1, on the reverse strand, counting down.
TCTTCAAGTTGCGCAATACTTTGTAGTGATTGCATCATAATATTTTGCATGGAACTCCAATAAGATGGCATTTGCCCACAGCACAGTCGAAGACGTATGTCAGTAATGGCATGCAAATGCTGTTCCTATGATGGATATATGGTAACACGGCTAGAGGACAAACATTCACCCCATATATATTAAAGCAACACACTATCCGACCCTCATCGCATAAGGCCCCCATTTTTTATTGGTTGCACTTACACTGAATAAGCTTGTGAAACCCTTTTCATTTAGTATTATCTTAATATTGATGCTAATTCAACTACCTATATACATTTGCTTCTAGGACACCATAGTAGCTCTCCAGGCTCTATCTGAATATGCCAAGCTAGCCTACCAAGGTGGAATCTCAATGAGAGTAGATGTAAAGATTGGAAATCCTAGCGGTTACCCAGATACAGCATTCCACATCACCGATACCAACAGGCTGCTTCAGCAAGAGGCTCAGATACCGGTACCTAGTGCATTAGTGCTGAAGGGACGTGGACAAGGATGTGCCCTTGTACAGGTAGGGTCAATTGTTTGTTACTTGGTGTGACCCTGAATACTTTCGGACATCTGTGACATTTGTGGATTAAAATTTACATGTAAATTAATATTAAATTTAATAGTCTCTTACACAAATGATGTTAATACAGTCATGCATTGCCCCTCAATTTCCAGAAACGGCAGTGTTTTATGATTGATGCAGAGTTTCTTTTTGTCATCCAAATAGATATTGATGATAATTCACATACATGTTATCGCAGGCATGTATTTACCCTCAATTTCAGGATGAATGATTTGGGGTAATACCATTACAATCGGTTGTCTATCCACTACTATAATTTAATGAGTTCCAAATTGGTGAGAAATGTGAGATTTTTATCTATCTACGCGCAAAAGTAATCCAAGTGTAGTGGGCGATTGTAGCCACACGCATGCGGTTTTGGTCGCATGTCAAGCTTATGATGCACAGTGTGTTTGTTGCCTTCATGCACACCCATATCCATTAATTCACTGCTGTATGAGGCTTATAGTAAAACAGTTGATGGCACCTCTGTTCTCAGGGAACTGGACCTTTTTTTGAAATAATCATTATAGAAACAAATTTAATTTATTAATAAGAATCTCTTAAGTGACACCTCAGGAGGGTTCTGAGTGTAGCATCTAACCCTCTTTTATTTGTGTGGTTGTCTGATTGTGAATGTCTAAAAAAAATTCTAAGCTTAATACTTTCCAAAATTTCATTTTTTTTCCTCAACAATATACAAATTATTTAATTTTATCACCATATTTGTAATCACCATGAGAAATGCATTAAAATAGGTACAAGCATGCCTAGTATTGGTTCAGTAATTCTTGAAATAGTTTTGAAAGTTGGAAAAAATTCTGAAAAATATGTTATGTATAGTAAGACTAATAGCCACATGAAAACTTATAATTTTTATCTTAAATATAATGTTTAATCCAATATAGGTGTCAGTGAAATACAACATCATACCAACACCGCCACCAGTTCCACCTTTCACTCTGGAAAAGACCATTACTGATATATCAAACCCAGGCGTTCCACCATGCTCCCTATATACTATCAATATTTGTACAAGGTAAGGCTGTGTAAAATATGATAACAGTTTGTTTCGGTGTGAATACTTTTATAGCCTCATATAATCACCTGCAAAATACTCTGCAATGTAATAATTTCAACACAAAAGATATTTGTCAAATTTATTCTTGTAGCAAACTTCAGTTACAGCTACAGCTATCTTGGCGGTCAAATGTGCAAAAAAAATGCATTTTAGGTCATCAATTGGAGAGACCTTATGGTTGCACCAACTGTGTGTCATTTGGTACACTTTTTGATTTTCTCCATTTCTTTTTCATACAAGTATCTCACGTTTCAAAATTGGAAGTGTTTAGGGATATCAAATCCTCTTTAAAAAACAGGAAAATGGGACTGCTTTGTCAAGTAATTTCACAGTCTTGGTGCCGATGGATCTCTGCAGCATGCCTAGATAAAGGGATATGATTCTGATATTTTCCGAAATAAAAATGTTTTGACTCTTTGAAAAAGATGTCATTTAAATCCCAAGATATTATTATTGATTATTAATACTAAAATGTGCTATTTTTCCCCAGCTACTCTGGTCCAGATGGTGAATCCAACATGGCCCTGGTTCAAATCAAACTTATTACCGGGTTCTATCCTGATAAGCAGTCACTTAAAGACTTGAAAAAGCGGGGTCCGGAAAGCTTCCGAAGATCTGAATTTGAGAAGAATATGGTCAATCTCTACTTTGATAAGGTAATTGTCATTGTAAATTATATTTTCCAATTATAATGAAAAGAAGTATTATATTATAAACTATCAAAACAATATGCTACGGCGCATATCAAAATATAAGTAGTCCAAATATTTAAAGACTCCTAAAATATGAGCAGACTACCAAAAATATCTTGGCTATCTTCTTGAAAGAATCCATTTTTTACAGGCTCTGTGATGTAAGATCTGGCTCTAAACTTATGTCATTGATTACTCCCTTCTCTCCCCATATTCCTCACCCCACACCCATTGCCCCTAACCCCTCATCCCCCACACCTGTCACCCCATACCCCTCACACCTTTCAGCCCTACACTCCACACCTCTCACCCTGACCCACCACTCCCATACCTCCTCATTTCTTCACACCTCATCCCAACAGCCTTTACCTCAAACTTCCTCACACCATACCCATCATCCCAACACCTCTTACCCCATGCTCCCTTACCCCACACTCCTCACCCCACACCCCTCACACACACACACACACACACACCTTTGCTTCCAGCGGCTTTTATATCAACAATTTATTGTAGCAATCTAAGTGGCATTGATAATTCTTTATCAATTCTTAATTTTTTCATCTTGTACCCTTTTCAGCTGACCGAAGAACAGATCTGTTTCTCCATCAATGTCGTCCGTGACATCATTGTTCAGGACGCTAAGCCAGGAGTCATCACTGTAACAGACTACTATGAAAAAGGTAAGAAGATTTCCTGGGCCAAGAACAAGTCTCAACTCACTTTTTACTGAGTGAATTTGGTCAAAGGAACACATGATTTGGTTAAGCTGTAGTTAGAAAGCAATTAGTCGTAATTGAGCTATATTTCTATAGTCAGCCGCATTGTCAAAATTCCACCAATGCGTGTGTAAGTGCGTTATACGTGTGTAAATGCATAAACCCTGAAGTGTGTACCACAAGCTTTAAAAAATAACTGAGCATCCTGATTGGTCAATCATGAAATTGTTGCAGCTCCACGAATAACAACAAGATACACTCGTGTGAAAGACCATGATTTTGTCAAATGCATTATGACAGTAACCATGTAGCCAACAATCATAACATATTTGGTTTTACTAATAGATGTTTATACCTGACTTCACATACTAATTTAGCTTAACCCCCTGGGGTTTACCTGTCTATCTAACAGCGCTTCTGATTGGTTAATTACAAGATATACTCATTTGAATAACCAATTACGATACAGCTTTTAAACTATTTCACCCCGATCTTTATCAGGGATACAATTATTTTAACAATGTCTCTGATTGGTGCAATAAATTATGTATCCATCTTTCTGACCAATCGGCCGGTAGTTCTCAGGGGGTTAAACATATCATGTATGTAAACATTCTATGTATGGATGAAACCGAATCAAATGAATTCCTTATATGCATAATTGATAGACCCACAGAGAACCATCGTGGATGTCTGTTAGAAGATGACCAAGTAAGAGAGAATAAATTCATTGCTATACTCTATTTGTCTTCCTCTGGACAGTGATGTAACTTTACGTACGCACATGTATGTAACTTCCGTCTTTCTACGCTCGTGTGTATACGCTACCGCCTTGAGTAGGCGCGAGCGTCTATGTGCTGCAATTAGTAGAATACGCAGTTCAGTCACTTTCTTGAGATGGATAAACTATAATAAATATTTATTTGAGAATTTGTTACAAAATCCTTATCTTGACTTTGATGTTTCCCCTACAGATATGACAGTATCAGATGTATATGAGTTACCTTGTGGATCAGGATTTAATAGGCCACAAATAATACCACTACTGCCACCACGTCTGCTACCCATAGATCGTACCCTAGAAGGTAGAATCGAAAATGGTCTACCTGGCCCTGTGGGTCTTCCTGACCCTGTGGGTCTTCCTGGCCCTGCCAAGATTGAGCTGACAGAGCCACCCAAAGTTGAGCCGTCTAATGGCGTAGACAAATTACCAGGTAGATAGAAGCTACTTAATACATTTCTTAGTGAAATAGTTGTAATCAGTTTGTATTGATCTAGTTTTATCAAATTAGTATTTCCTGTTAATATTTTTTTTGTCGGGGGGGGGGGGGGGGGGGGGGCACTCTGTTCCCCTGACCCCGCCCCCATCATTTTACACATTTGATCACATTTGACTTAGTGTTATCTTTGTGTCATTTGATATGACAATGTGGATCCAAATATAAGCATACCCATGTAAATCTGTCACTCTTTATTATGTATGAGACATTTTTCTTTATCTGAATGTAATTTTTTCTAATTTTAGGATTCATACTGTATGTTTGATGATTCTTTTTATTTAATTGTATCATATTTTTTTCTCTGAATTTATTTGTCAAATGTTGTAGTTTACATCATATATGATCCAACATTGTGTTACAGAAGCAAGTGGCTGTGAACGTATTATGACACCTCTCTGTCACGGTCTTGACTATGAATACACATCATTTCCAAACCTTCTTAATCACCCTGATCAAGAAGAAGCTGGTTTAGAGATGCATCAGTTTCACCCTCTTGTTAAAGTTCAATGCTCAGAATATCTCAAGCCTTTCTTGTGTGCCGTTTACGTTCCTAAATGTCCCTCACCGATGCCTCCATGCAGAAGCTTGTGTAAAGATGCAATTCAAGGTTGCGAAGCTCTAATGAAGCGATTCAGCTTTTCGATGCCAGAGTTTTTAGATTGCAACAATTTTCCAGATGGTTCGACAAGCGGTGCACAATGTTATGATGGTAATGAAGCTGACTGCTGTGCATGGAATGTGTTTTTGACTTTTTAAGGAAGCTTAGCTATTGTTATAACCTTATAGTGAATTATAATTGGGTAATTGACTCCCAAAATAGCATAATATAGATCCCTAACTTTGAAGCTTTTAATCCTTTAATATTTTAAAACAGTCACATGACTGTTTGGACATGGCCTAACTGTGACGCATTTGCCTAAGACTATTAAATGGCTAAGGATACCTATTGGTGTATGCACTAACAATTACTTTCAGCTCGTTAGTATCTATCTATCTAGCCTATTTCACTCCACTGCAGAAGGAAGGCCTCTTCATCAATTTTCCATTTCACTCTGTCCTGAGCTGTCCTCTTCCAAGTAACGTTGCCATACTCTATGATGTCGTCTATCCACCGTCTGTTTGGCCTGCCTCTTCCTCTGGTGAATGCTCTGGGGATCCAGTCTGTTAATTTATGAGTCCATCTGTTGTCTTTCCTCCTGGCTAGATGGCCAGCCCATCTCCATTTTTTTGATTTTATTTCCAGTATGATGTCCCTCACTTTTGTTTTCTTCCTTAAATCTGTGTTGGTCACCCTGTCCCTTCTTGTAACGCCAATCAATATCGTTAGTAGAACCTGACAAAAAAGACAATATGAGCTACTTGGCATGGTTCACAATTTATTTCTAGCATAGCCAATAAAGTTTGATTTTGGTTGAGGTGTATTGCTGCAAAATCATCTGAAGTTGAACTGACCCACAGATAAACCCAATTGTTCAAGAATATTGGCATCAGTACACTATTATAGGCCTATTTATTTGTGATAATCTATCACACTTGTGCTCAGATTTTGCAAACAAATTCAAACTTTTTGGGAATTGTCGTTTAAATTTGGTTCCAACATGCAAACTTTTATTTTCGTGGTTTATTTTGGTATATCAAAAGGTATTTTTTCCAAAATTTTATAAAATACAACATTTTATAAAATGTTGGAAAAAATACCTTTTGATATACCAAAAATAAACCACGAAAAAAGTATCACTGATATACCAGAATAACAAAATGGAATAGTCATCAATCTACAAAAATGCAACCTATGTTTGTGAAACATCTCTATGTAGCAATTAGTAATGAGTATTGCTAGGGTAAATAAATCCTAGCTTATGCAACGATAACTACCAAACCCTGTTATATGGGCAAACAGACCTCGGGTAGGATTGGTCGATCAGGTATTGTATTTTTTTTTCCCCAATAAAAAATCAGATGATTTTTTATTTTTGGTGAATTTTCAACAAATGTCAACAAATTCAAAACAAAATTGATTTTTTTTCTTCTCAAAAACTTCCCTCCCCAATTTTTTTTTCCTTCGAAAATTCTAAAAATAATTTGGTCAGGCCCGTAGAACAGAGTTTGGGTTTTTTGTCGCCTTACCCAAATGTATGTTACATATCAACCTATAACAAGAAGCCTTTATGTTCCTATGTACTCTCCCCCCCCCCCCCAACCCCCCCCCCCCCCCCCATATATCATATTATCACCTAAAATATAGCTACATATATTTCCTTTTGTACATAGTTTATCAGCAACTTTGTGTGTAATAATCTATTGCTGTATCATCATGTATTGCCAAATAATGAAACACAATAACCATATATAATGGCTGTAATCCTTACAGACATGCGTACAAATATATAAAAATAATATATAGACTCGGACAAACTGGCGAGAATTAAATTAACAAAGACCTTAAAAATACACAGCCTCGAACCCGGTCCCTCTCGCTATCGCGGCGATTGGTTACTCCACTAGGCTACAGGGACTGTGCTTACATGGATACCAGACGAACGAGCTATTATGTATACAAAGTCTTTATTGAAAGCCTCTAGCAGCCGAAATACATGAGTAAATAATAACAATTGATGATGGCCTATAAGCATGATTCTAGCAGAATCTATGACGAGCGAAACTTAATTAAATAAATACGAGGATCAAGCAAATGATACCAGCCGAGTAATTGAAATGAATAAATAATATATAGACTCGGACAAACTGGCAAGAATTAAATTAACAAAGACCTTAAAAATACACAGCCTCGAACCCGGTCCCTCTCGCAAATATATATATAAGACTCAACTTAGAATAGATAGCAAACTATATTCCACTGACATCGCATACATTTTTTTATCTCTGACTTCATATTGACTGATGTTCATGTTTTGACTTGCCACCACAATGGGTGATTAAGAATATCAATGGAATTACCTAGACAAAAGAATGATGAGATCGGGGAGGAGGGGGGGGGGAGGTTCTCACATTGGTATGGTATACGTATATGTGCCTGCCTTTTGGGGTGCCTTTTCGCAAAAAATTGGTAAAGCGATGGGGTGGTTTTCATCACAGACCAAAGTGCCCAATTGGTGCTTTTCTTACAAAATTGGTATATCGATGGGTGTTAAATTGGCCAAAAAATATGTATAGAGAAAGTCACATTTTCCAAGTCCGGCAGGCACATCCACGTACGATTAATACATTCACAGGTATATAAGCAGACAGCCATGCACTCCATCCCTTCTATAGTAAATGCTATGATGGTAGAGGAGTATTTAATATATGTGACCCATCATATCAAAATAGACCAGTTGTCTCCAGATATGAAAATTGAGATTTGAAATTCATGTTAAAAGAACTAACCATTGGCTTTAAAGTGACACCTAATTTGCCAAAATCGAACATGGAACACAGGATTTATGCAACTCCGAAGGGTGAAAATTCTTTTTATTTTCTAAATTTGTCTTCTTTTGTTATTATCTGATGAGCCTTGCCGACAACTGGTTGGTTTTGGTGTAATGGGTCACATATTTGATTTTTCTGTGTACCAGGATTATGTTTTGATCAATTACATTTTATAATATTAATACACAGTTGCAGTTAAACAGAAGCCTATCGTATAACTAACTTCTAATGTACAGCTTGTTTTAATGCACCCCACCTTATTCTGAGCTTTTTGTCTTTGATTGTCTTTGATTGTATTTGTAGGTGATGCCTATCAATGTTTGAGGTCAAACTGTATTTTGTCGTCTGCTTTGTACTTTATAACATTTTCTAACAGTTGGTGTACAGATATGCATGCAAGCTCCAGGTACCAGAGCTAACATCCAATGTTTACAAGGGAGCACTGTACCAAATCAATGCGCAATTCGTGTAATCCTGTAATAGTTCCGGAAAAGCACGAAGACTAGGCTTGTAAATGTGAGGTTTTCGGGCAATTTGTTTTTCCGGGGATGGTATATTTGTATTTAAATGAACGAATGGGACCTATCCGTTGCACCTACAATGATAAAATACGATATTTTGAATTTATCGACCTAAATAGTGCCCAGGGCGTAAGCACCTGCCTAAATGGTGAACAGGCATGCCAGAAAACGTGAAAAAGTGAGGGCGCTGTGTGCAGGTCCGTAGCGGAAAATGTTGGTTAATAACCCCCCATGAAACAAGACTTAAATTAAAGTTGAGATGTTGCTGAAAATGGTCATAGGTGACAAGTATGCAATAAATGTAACCGGAGGGTAGAAATGGTGTCTTGAAATATGGCACTTTTACATGTATTTCAATGAGAAAGATATTTGGTGTGGTGCTCCCACAATTGTATTTAGTAATGAATTATGGGTAACTTTATGCTACAATAATGGGTGCACACAACCATTATGCATTGTAGTGTGTTTCCATGGGAAAACAGCTTTAAAAAACCTCTAGATTTAATTTATAAAGGTTGGCAATTTGTAGCTCTCCAATGATCCTATCTTATATCAAAATATTGGGTCCGACTCAAATACTAGCTTTTTCAATATTTGCCCTTTTATTTTAAAGGCCCTGCCTCGTAGCGCATATGTACACAGTATTAAGCCACCAGTAAAACCACAATAAACAATTCACAATCCCCACAGTTTCTTATTTTAAATAGTCAAGACTACAATTTTTTTTTTTTAAATGACCACATTTTTTGGGAAAAAACGGACCATAAGAATAGGGCTTCTCCAGAAGCCGTACCGTAATAGTAGTATGCACTCTTATTGAAGAAATAGCTGCTAAAATCTATAGAGATGGTTTGTATAAGATTCTAAACCATTATGAATTACTATCGGAGACAACATTACTGGAAAACCTATTGCCACCTTATAAGGCTATATTAAAAAAATCTTTTGTCTCAAAGCTCTTCAGTTTTTCAAAACCTAATGCGGAATGCGGGGAGTTTTTATTTTATTTTTTTATAAATATAAAATATTGAAATCCTTGTAAAAGTGACCTTTTTGTATTTAAAATGATGTGATCAATACAATGAAAATCTGGAAAAAAATCGGTGAAAAAGAGTTTTTCTAAAGCACACCAATTAACTTTTTAGCTTTGAGACAAATGATTTTTTTGGATATAGCCTAATACATAAATCAATTTTCTCGATCACATCGTACAAAAAAAAAAGTTGACATCTATATAACACATTGCCACACCAACAGGTAAAGGAGAACCATCCAAAGTTGAGCCAACAGAACCACCCAAATATGAGCCAACAGAACCACCAAAAGTAGAACCAACCGAACCACCAAAAGTAGAACTTACCGAACCACCCAAAGTTGAACTTACCGAACCACCCAAAGTTGACGCAACTGAACCACCCAAAGAGGGCACATTGGAACGTAAGTATGCACCGGGATTGGCTTATTAGCAATGTATTCTTTAGAATAAGCTAAATATAGTGCACAGCTTGTGCTAAAAGTGATATCATTGGTTTTACGGTCGGCTGGGCGAATTTTTTTTTTTAATTAGCGGGGGAAAAAATGTTGACATATTTTCGGCCAAAAAGGTGGCTGATTTTACATGATTTGAGGAAAAAGTCTCCAAAAAAAGAAAGAATTTCTTGAAAAAGTCAAAAAGTGGGTTTCTTAGGGCCAGTAAATCATGGGGGGGGGGGGGGGGCTCGCCTTATTGCCTAAATGTACCTACCTCAGTGTTCCAGTATCGGACTATTTTAAATGTTCCGGTATCGCCTGAACACAATTATGTACCAGTATTGATCGATATCGGGCAATACGGAAACACAATTCACAGTTCCAGTATCGCCCGATACTGGAACAGTTAAATCGTACCAGTATTGCACGATACTGGTATACCAGTATCTGCGACCTAAAGTGCACTTTTCCCACAAATTCTTAAACAATCTTCCTAAGAAGAGTTGAAAACTTAGAAAAATATCTCTGAAGATGAAGTTTTATGCAAGAACAATCTCATGTGACTAAATCTTTTGCTTTTTTCTGTCTTATCTATGATCATAATGAATTTTGTAGAATGTTTGCTGCGAGGACTGTTTGCAAAAGTGGTTTAGGCAAAAGTCTTGAAATACATCTAGAGATTTGCTATTCTTGTTGTTGGAGTAGACCGCATCCTCCATCTGCCCAACCCCAAGATTATAAACCTTTTGATAGTGAGCCAATGTTAAATCTTAGGAGATCGATTTGTAATCAAAGTTTAATTCAGCATGAATGAAATAGTGTTCCTTATTTGGCAATCGCACCTTTGTATGGACTGTGTGCATGATGCATTGGACTTACGGATGGAACTAAAATTCCACTAGCCAGTGTAACTCGCTTATACTGTACCATCGGGTACTTTTGCATCTACCCGGCCGCTATGGCCAGGTGGGCGGGTGCTATTTCCAGGCCTGGTATGCTAACGAAAGGATGATTGATTGTCCAAAGATTGATCAATGGCTTGATACGTAAAGGCTTATTATTATATAACTATACTGGTTTTACCAGGGGTGAAACTCAAATTGCCGTTCAGAAGCTATTTCTTCCTGCAACTTGTAACTTGTGTGTTCTCATATCTTGGTGGCGCTGTTTGTCGTCTGCTTAGGTATAGACTGAATTGAAGTTTACACAGAATTGTTGGGGAAATTCCTGAAACGTTGTGCGTTTTCTAAAATTATTATAAAACTTACATGCTGGATTGTTTTACAAGTCTAAAATATGATAATTCATGTTTCATTATTGTTTTGTTTCATACATTTTGAATTAATTTTCTCACTTTACACCATACCATCATTGTTTATCTGACACACATGGTGCAAAGTCTACGTAAATTCCTTTCATATTTACATTGATGTGACTTTATTGTGTGGGTTCTCATAAAATGGCGCTGTTATATAAATGATGTCAAATGATATTGAGCTCATAACCATAATCCACTAATTTGACCTGTTATTTATGTATGAGCAGTATAGGAGTTTCCTATCTCAAAATTAATAGTATCCATGGTTTTACTGATTGTGTTTTACCGTCAGAATTTAACATCAGTCCTTTAGGCCATCGAGGCCCTACCGGACAGAACTATACATTCACTTGTGTAGCCGTAGCAAGGAGTGGGCCACCACCCACCTTATTTTGGGTAAATAAGCAAGAGCAACGTATAATAACTACCGCTGGGAAATATGTTGTTACACAATTACAAAACATTGGTGACAAATCAACAGAGAGTCAATTGACACTCTTGAATGCGCAAGAAATTGACGGATCGGTCTACTTTCTTTACTCTTGCGTTTACGAAGAAGGTCTGTTGGCACGTTCAGTGGGATTGCTTTTGGAAAAAGGTAATTAGTTTGTGTATCTTTGATCAAAGCTTGCATGATAAGACATATATTCATAGATATGTACATGATAACAAGATGCATGTGGAACTAAAACTGTAAACTAATTCATGATTATTCTATCAACAAATCTTGAAAGCAGAGGATTGCACCATATGATATATAATCTTCAATCATATCACACTGTGACGACGTCCGTACAATACAAAGCATTGTAAAACAACAATAAAACAAAATAGCACTCCGGACTGTAGATATACTTTAATATTTCCGGTAATAATGTCACTTTTAACTGTGATTTTACTCGATACCACCTAGTGCTAAGCGATAAAACCCATCACTAATAATCTCCAATTAAAGTCCTCAAAGAAGATTTCAATGTCTAGAAAACAGGTGCTTCCAATTAACTTTAACCTAAATTTAATAAAAACCCATTGGTCCATCACACTCACAGATTGTGCTGGTGTCACATGCGGCGTTGATCCTGTATGTCCTGAGGGTGTAGAACTGGAGACAGAACCAAATGCATGTTGCCCATCATGCTGTAAGTCTAAAAGGATTTCTTAATTCTATTCAGTTGCTGTGATTAATAGAGAGGCTACTTGATAAAAATACAAATTCTGTGTCACTTGTAGAGGTTTGATGAAAATATTAATCACAAGACTTTATATTTTTACAATTATCTGGCTGACAAAACTAAAATAAAAAGTGACGTGAGCTTTGATATTTGGGTAAAAAAACATGATTTTTGTGTGTCTTTTGCTAATTTTGCTCAAAAATGCCAATTTTAAAAATAGCTGTAACTTTTAAAATAAATTGAGCAAAACTGAGTCAAAAGCATATTCAAGTTTCGTAGCCTTAAAATGTATGTATATACTTATACAGACTGAGTAAAAAAAAATTGCTCTCTTGTAAGAATGATATAAAAATGGAACATATCTCCAGATACTTGTCAACAGCATAATATCAATATCCCCAACAGCTCCCAACATGAAAGAGAACAGACATAGTGAACAATTCAGTCTAAGATCTCAGGATATTTTCTTGCATCATGTGTGAAATTTCTTTGGTACATTGGGGCTAATCTCTTAAAGTGACCCAACTCAAATTTAGGATAAAATCTTTAAAAGTCTCTAACTTTTGTTCGGGACGTCCGAATTATACCAACTAAAATTCCTCGGAAAGCTCGGACCTTTCTTTGTTATTGTATTAAAATAATTCTTTTCAGGAAACATCTTTCTGATGGTGAGCCTTGGCATTATAATGTTGAATCTATAATGAATATTTTTGTTGTGCTTCAACATCTTCGTTCTATACCACATTTTTTATTTAACCTGCCAACAGACCCTCTTCTTATATGTACAAGTAGGAAGGTTTTGGGCATCTTCAAGGGTATTTCAACTCTCTGATGGCCTCTACTGCAATGTTATATGTCAATATCACTTCAAATTGTGTGTGTATTTATCATTTGTTCTCATTGGTATTTTCAACATACCAGCATAAACTGCTCACAATAAGTATCGAAACACTTAGAAATGATCCAATACATAACGGCTCGAAAGGGTATGCATTAATCAAAGCAAATAACCAAGTGCATAATTTCGTTCTGCGTATTTTGACACCTCGATCGTTGAGATACGATGTTGCGGAATGGAGTTATTGTCATTTCAATGATCGTGGGTCCAGTTTCAAAAGTGACACTTATCCCTATTGAAAATCACGAATCTGATCATTCTAAACAGTAATGCAAACCTCTTTCTATAAGATGATTGTCACTTTTGAAACTGGACCCACGACCATTGAAATGACAATAACTCCGCTCCGCAACATCGTATCTCATCGATCGAGGTGTCAAAATACGCAAAACAAAATTATGCACCTGGTTATTTGCTTCAATTAATGCATACCCTTTCGAGCCGTTATATATTGGATAATTTCCAAGTGTTTCGATATTTTTTGTGAGCAGTTTATTTGGTGTACCACTGTGTGCATTTACTATACAGGTTGCAGTCCAGTTAGGTCTGAATAAGTTATGGGACTAACACTTAAAGGTATATTATGTGATCTTTCCAGGGAACGCCCTCAACATCGAAAAAAATATAGAAAGCAGATTTTCTTCCAGATTTACATTTCTGATCATAAATCATGCATACATTCCAAGTTACAGGGTGATACGATTCTTAATAACTTCAAAATCATGGTTTTAGGGTGAAAATAAACTGTCGGAATCCCGACAGTTTATATTTTTCACTCTAAATTCACTCTAAAACCATGATTTTGAGGTAATTAGGAATCGTATCGCTCTGTAACTTGGAATGTATGTATGATTTATGATCGGAAATGTAAATCTGCAAAAAAAATTACTTTCTAAAAAAAATCATGAATAGAGGGCGCTCTCTGGAAAAGATCACATAATATACCTTTAACCTATGTATTTTTACATACAGCTCGATTTCCATGTGAAGATGGTGAAGGATTGCCGAAAGCTCTCAATGAATCATGGAAAGATGGGCCATGTACTGATTGTACATGTATAAACGGAGAAGAAGTATGTTTAGCTATTCTTTGTGATTGGCCTTCCTGTCCTGGTAAAGCAGAACCAGTATATACAACCGGGGAATGCTGTCCGGGATGTCGTAAGTAGCATGATTGATCCTTATCTTGTTTCGGCTGGTTTTGTTGCTCTTCATGCGCCATGAGTGTTTGCGGATTTGTGCGCTTTATAAATGTTCACTAGTATTATTAATTATTATGATTATCAGCATGCGAATCAACGCTGATATATGTGTGGTGGCATGGGAAAACCCTTCACATGGTCATTTTCTAGCAACTTGGTTTTTTTTCTTTGGCAGAGAGCTTCATACTCTACTGAGTATAGGACTGTTTAAATTTTTCAGAAATTCCATCTAGAACCACAGTTATAGTATTTTAAAGTCGGCAAGTTTAAACGCAACACTCAAAATTGAAACTGACAATTCAAAGGTGTACACAAAATCTTTTAAACGCTCTAATAATAATAAAACTACATTGTTATATCACACAGAATAGCTTGTCATATGAAAAGGACTTTTGATATGAACCTAGTTTTTTGCGATATTATTAACAATTGTAAGTTCTTCACTTTCAAAATCTTTACAATGCATTGTCCGAATTCACAAGTGGTTACCATGGTAACAATGTCATTTTACGTAAACATAGCATTTTACACATAAAATTTGATAAACAAGGTTCAGAAAAGTACTAAAATAAACTTCACATCTGGAATTTTGCATAAAAAACTCCTGGAGACTAAAGTTCAAGGTATAATCTCTATCTTGGGACCAAAGTTGGAAAATTGACTTGGAACTCATTTGTTAGGAATATATTGGTATGACCCAGATATCTCAATATTAACACTAGCAACTTCCGACGGGTTTTCCCATACCACCACACATATTGGGATGCTTCTAGTTCCTCTTTCTTCTCTCAAAGTGCTCCTCATCAATGCTTTAGTCAATTTCAACCATTATTATGTTTTGAGGTGTCTAAGTGTGGATAATATATGATCCAAAACATAATAATGATAACATTGGATGATTTACGCCCAATGTGTATTGGTCTCGCTATTTGTTTTTAAATATTGAGCGAGACGCCTAATATTTTTAAAAACTCGTAGCTCGACCAATACATGGGCTCAATTTACCCAATTTTATATCAAACGTGGTTGAAATGAACCACTGGCCCAAGGCTCATGCTGTAGTCCAACAAGTAATAAGTTGCTATATTCACCAAACTTGGTCACACAAACCACAAGCCAAATTTCATATAGCTTTGCACACAGATAGTGGTTAAAGGTCACACAAAAGTGATTATAGTACATTCATAAATATTGGTCGATCAGTTATTGATTTGAATCTATTCCATTTAACCACAATGAATCGGATACAGATTAATACGCTGGTTTTAGAAATTACAAGGTTTGAACCAGGTGCTGCTCTTGGCAACAACAAAAAAAAGCTTTCATTTCAACTGGTGAAAAGTGGTTCCTGGTCGTGTCTTGTAGTAGGCGGTTAATTAGGAGCTATACCATGTTGTAAGTAACTCCTGGCTCATGCTTATTTGGAGCCCTGTTTTTATGATTTACAACAAATTTATGCACATGTGTAAGTGTGTTCCTGTACAGCAGGACCTGAATAGGTTATATGACTAACGCAACTTGCCTATTCTGTACACAGCTGCATTACCGTGTGAAGATCGTGATGGAAATCCTAAAGCTCTTGACGAATCGTGGAAGGAAGGTGACTGCACTGATTGTGTATGTGTAGATGGAAACAAAGTATGTGCAGAGAGGTATTGTGATTGGCCCACATGTCCTGGTAATGCAGAACCTGTATACACACCCGGTGAATGCTGCCCAGGATGCCGTAAGTAATGGATTGGTATTATTTTGTTCTAAATTTTATCCCAATAGTTTTCAAAATACTAGCTCAAGGATAATCCCAACAAAATTGTGAAAAAGAATAGGGTGTTACCTATGAGTAAGATATCATAAATTGAAAGCAAAGGTTCATATAAAAAATATGACAATACTGGGGTTCGAACCCAGGACCTTATGGTCCCAAATTGATGTCAATACCACTAGACCAGCTAGGCTGACAGTGCTGAGTTAGCAATTTTAATCCTACAAAAGAGGTAGGGTAGCCCATAGGCTGCATGTATTATGGAATAAATCTGTATAACTCATAGATGTCTTATATAATGGAAGTCTTTGCACTAGACCAATTTACTCATAGGTAGGTATAGGCTGATACCTTATGATTCCAAACATTTCAACATAATATTTTGTTGGTGATTTGGCAACGAAAAAAAACCACATTTTTTCGGGCAGGTGGACCTGCCAAGGTCGGTCAGGCTTTTTTTTTTATACCTAAAATGTCACAAAAATCTGCAAAGATCAGGAATATTTTGTAAAATTTGTGGAAAAAAATCAACAGATTTTACATGATTTTATAAATATCTTTCCAAAAATTCTTGAAAAAAAATTCAAAAAGTGGGTCGGTCGGGCCCGTAAAATAGGGTGTTTTTTTGGTCGCCTTATAAGCATGTGTACTTGTTTCCAGTATTGTCTGTATGAGATGGGCTACTAACGCAATATACACATTTTGTACACAGCGGAATTACAATTACAATGTGAAGATAATGATGGGAATCCTAAAGCTCTTAACGAATCATGGAAAGAAGGAGACTGTGTTGACTGTACATGTGTAGATGGACTAAATCTATGTTTAGCAGTTGCTTGTGCTTGGCCTGTCTGTCCTGATGGTGCAGAACCTGTTACCACACCCGGGATATGCTGTCCTTCCTGTCGTAAGTATTTTTGGTTTTTTTAATGTTTTATAATATTCATGTTTTATAATATTCATGGACAAACACCTGCTGAGATGAAGACCTGTACTTCTGTAACAGTGTCCAGCAAACCTTGTTCGTCTCTTCTGGATCTTCTGGCTTATTTTGGGGAGGTCACCATACAGTTGGGCGTTTGGTATATGTTGTTTCCAGTTGACATTGAGTACTGCTCTCAGCATTCTGGTGTAGCAGCCATCTAGCTCTTTCTGTAGCTTGGGAGTAATGGTCCACGCTTCGCATCCATATAGCAGAACTGACTCCACCGTTGAGGCAAACTGGCGAAGTTTGAATTTCCGAGATAGAGTTGACTTTCATATTTTGTTCATTTTGCTACATGCTCTCCATGCTGCTTTGAGTGAGTGAGTGAGTGATAATATTCATCCAAAAACACAAACAAATTGAATCGGGAAAATTGCTAGGCTTTTATTTACATATGATCTCAACAAATAAAATCATAATTTTCTGATTGTGTTGGTGAGATAACAACATTTTATCATTTAAAGACTGTCAATTAAGGACAATGGAATAATGTTAAGCATGACAGTTTTGTGTGCATTTTAGTTTCGCAAATTCTGCGAGGGCACTCAATTCGCGAAACGTTTATGCACACAACAATTTGTTCCATGACTACCAGCCTGTAAAAGAACTTTATAATCGCGAAATTTTCATACCAGGAAAATGACCACTATTGGTAATTCGGGAATTTGACATGCTTTAAAGTAGCCAGTGATCGTGAAAAAGTTCTTATTTTCAAGTGCCTTGTACAAACTGGTCTCCAGATGTGATACCAGAAGCAATAGCATTTTTAAGTTGCCAGTTTGTCCTCATGTTGAAATCATTAATTTATTCATAACACCTCTACTTGAATCTTCCTCGCAATCCTTGAGTGGATATCAAGTTGTTATGATGAGAGAGGTGTGCATGGGCACATCGGATTGAAGGAAAACACACAAAGATATCCTATAGCTTGGTGAATTTGTGCTCAAAGCCCAGTTCAAAATAGTGAGAATCCCACAGTTTATTTTTGCCAAGGATAAACTTGTAACAACCTCTGTAAGCAACAGTATCAATGATATGTTACATCTCGACAAACGACATATTTTACTATTTCAGCACCATCACCATCACCACCACCAGCTAGTTGTGAACCCATCACAATACCACTTTGTCAAGATCTTGACTACCAATACACATCTTTTCCAAACTTCCTCAACCATTCAACACAAGATGATGCTGGTTTAGAGGTGCATCAATTCTTCCCTCTTGTTAAAGTTCAATGCTCAGAATATCTCAAATCCTTTTTGTGTGGCATGTTTGCTCCAAAATGCCCCGCCTCATTGCCACCATGTAGAGAATTATGCCTTGGAGCCCGAAGGGGCTGCGAACCACTTATGAACAATTTTGGATATCAATGGCCAGAAAGTTTGGAGTGCGACAACCTTCCAGAGAGATCACAGGATGTAGAAGGATGTTACCATGGTAACTACAGTTTGTCAGTTATATTGCATTGCATGAAAGCAGCTTGCCTAATATTTCTGTGCTGTTTTCTCCAAGCCCATTTCTGCTGTAGCATTGCATTTAGCAGTCTTATTAGTAGTCTTATTATATCATTTTATTGCATTTAGCAGTTCAGTAAATGTAACATGGATTTAGTTTGATAAACCTACCCGTCATTGCTGCTATATTATATCTTGCACAACCCTAAAAGCAAAGAAATTTTAAGAATTTAAACCTTTTTTCTGTTTTAAACTAACATAACCACTGTGCTAAGCATTGCATTGAGCTTGATTAACTACAAGGCCTATTATAGTAGATAACACTTTTTTGTGAACTTCTACATTTTCCTACATAGTGTCGGTTACTAGCAAACATTTCATTTCAAACTAGTGGAATAGATAGTTTATACGTTCAAGTTTATTTCAGGAATGTAATAAGGTCAAAAATTGAACAGCTCAGAAGAATGAAGAATTTTTATGATTAGTGCAAAGTTCACCACATTGAAAAAAACTACAGCACTCTTGTTTCGGCTACATAACTAGCCTGGTTTTCGGAGCACTAATTGCTCTGAGCATGCTCAGTTGGATAGCACAGCCCTCTTTTGACGTAAGTGCGCCAATTACGAATAACGTCTATACAAACTGCCATCCTACATGCAGCTTTACTGTCATGTAAAACCTCATGTCACTGCTGTTCCAACTACAAGCAATACCTTTTTTTACCGAGCAATACCAATCACTAAATTACACCACACATGGAAAACACTCAATGTCAAAATCCCAATTTTTATTTTGTCTAAACTCAAACACATCCTTCTATTCACACCTTAACGGATCGCAAAATGTTTCTCTTTATTTCGTCAATATCCCTCTTACATGGCCCCCTGTAATTCCCCCTTTAGCCATTTTTCCATCAATCACATAGGTCTGTATGCATAAAAGAGTTAGACCGGGTCTAAAGTTAGACCTGGTCTAAGTGAATTTTAGTTTTTGTGAAAGCACACCTTTAATTACATTTCCTTCTCAAATAAGCTAACAAATTGTAAAGATTCGGATGCAAAGTTCAAAAATAGCACAAAATATCTCATGAAAATGCAGAGTAAAACAGATTTTGAGGCATGAATAAATTTCACTTCGACCAGGTCTAACTTTAGACCCGGTCTAATTCTTTTGGACCATAGAGTTTTATATATAAAATTGTGATTGTGCAAGTTATGTAATGGTTTTCCATATTTATAAGCATAGGATGTTACACCTCCCCCTTATGTCTACCATGATCCCCTAGCACACTTCTATCTACTCTATCATTATATTGTATGTGATTTTCTGCTGAATTAGCTTGTTATTAACTCATAGCACAAACTTTTCCTGCTGATATTTTCCAATAATGGCTGCATTGATATTGCATTTATAGTTTGATCCCTTAGGCTATATTAAAAAAATCACTTGTCTCAAAGCTCCCGCGGGCATTAGTTAATTGATGCGCGTTAGAAGAAGAAGAAAAATCCCCAAATGTCACCGATTTTTTCCAGATTTTCATTGATCACATCATTTTAAATACAAAAGGTCACTTTTACAGGGGGTTTCAATATTTTATATTTAAAAAAAACACCTTAAAAAACCCCGCATTCCGCATTAGGTTATGAAAAACTGAAGAGCTTTGAGACAAAAGATGTTTTTAATATAGCCTTATGGATTCAGGCAAACATCATGAACATATTATTGTCACATTGTACTGTAAGATGGGCTTAGCTACACACCCTGATACTGATATTACAAGGCTACATTGAATGCAATGGATCAATAGAGCTATCCAGAAACCATCATGCGATTACTATTGGGACTGTGTTGCCGTGCCTATTTACAATTCTATGCCTAAGCACACAAGTGGTAGCTGTCTGAATCAAGGTCCAGAGATGAAGAGTTTGAGTTTTAAGACAATGTCCAAGAAAATCGATAAAAGCTTGTAAAACCAGACGGCCACTACTAACAGCTACTACTCTGATCTGATCCCGACTAAGAAATATGATTTGACAGAACTACTACTCTATTACTCTTCCTCTGGACAGTGACATCATTGTACAGGCACAGCATAACACATGCGTATGTATCTGTTGTCTTTCTATGCCAGTGTTTGTATACACCACCGCTTCGAGTAGATGCGCGCGTTTATGCGCTGCAATTAGTAAATGACACAGTTACGTCTCTGTCTCGTGATAGATAAATGGACTAAAAGATGACTTGCATCAGTATATAAAACCTGAGTCATGTTTTCTGATTTAAATCTCGAACTCATTTCTGTTGATGAACGGGTGGAAGTTGTTAGATAATTTTATATACAATTTCAACCATTTTACAGTACTTTACAGTTACAGTGAGGAAACTAATGGAAGCAAAAACATCCCTCATGAAAACTGTATACTACTAATAGACGAAACCTTTGTGACATATCTGGGCCAAGAAATTATCTACATTTTATTTTTAAAAGCATTCTCCATGTTCTCATCAGCAAAAAGATGGATATAAAATGGACATAGAAACCCTCAAAAGGCCGTTGTTCTGATATCTCACATCGAGGGTTTAGTGCAACAAAGGGCTATCTGCATTTATGGCCAAAATAAGATTTTGGTATCAAAATGATCAGCACAAGATCAGGAACCTAATTATGAGAAAATAGTAAATTCACCTAATCAAAAAGGTTTGAATAGCATTTCTTTTAACTTTTCAAAACCAATAAGTGACAATGATGGGTACATATCTTTAATTCACTTTTTCTCAAAATGACCAAAATGCAGATAGCCCTTTGTTGCACTAAACCCTTGACATGTAGCTGGAAAACAGCATTTGCTTGATACTCCAGCATGTGGTATGTGTCGGTTCCCACTGCAGCCTCTGGTATTTTCAACTGGCATTTAAATGTATGACAATGTTTACCCTTATTTCAAAGTCTAGCACTGCCCCCCCCCCCCCAGTATATTGGCCACAATATGATTAGAGCCCACAACAAAAAGTAGTCTTCTACCTACTCCATCACCATCACAAATAACCATATCAAATTTCTTTTTATTTTACCCTTCTTTTACCCTATAGCTGGAATGCTATCTGATCCAATTGAAACACAAACCACAGTGGCTCCAGGTAAGGATACTGTAGTGCAAGGAACCCGTAATTATAAAGAAATATGGTGTCTCATTGTGTGTGTGCATTGAACAATTATTTTTGATTGAGAATTGTACATACTGTAAACCACTTAATTTTGCAAGGTATTTAGTTTTTGCGAATTTCGCGAGGGATGCGGATTCGCGAAATAAAATACCTGCGAAACTGACAATTTTGCATTGAAAGTAACAGTAGCATTTCCAGATTCGTGAAATTAAATGCCCGCTATTTTAAATTCGAGTAATAATAAAGTATCTACAAAATTATAGTGTTTTACAATATTTAGTGTTATTTTAAGATACAAATGAACACTTTGTATAACGATACTCTTTATTCACATTTGAAGATCGATAGCCAAAAATGAACCACTTAACTTCACCGTGTGAAATAATAACTGATAATCAATCACATTTTCCATATGTTCCAACAGCTGAATTAAACTCCATTTAGAAGCAATCAATCATCAGATCAGTCTGACATAGCTTAATATATGATCAATTTCCATCTCTTTCTGTCATCTGATCTCATGCAATTTTATTCATTTTGATGGACTCATTCATACATTAATCTCATAGTTCCCAATCTTAAGGGGATGGGGGGGGGGGGGGGGGGGGGGGGATTCAAGGAAGTTTTTGATTCAATTTTTTTAATTTTGTGAACTCTGTAATTATTGAACTAAATACATTTTTGGAAAGAAAATGGATCAGAGAATCTAATTTGGCATCAATTTTGATCATTTTTGGGCACTTTTTAGTCAAAATTTCAAAAAATATTAGATTAGGTTAAAAATGAGAAATTATTCCTTAGTAGTTAGTGTCTTGACATCATAATCAAGCGATTTGGGCATTCTGTACTCAAACATATTTATGTTAGCTTCGTTCAAATATTTTGGGTCAAAAAGTGGTTTTTTCCCCCTCAAAATTGATGCCAAATTTGGATTCTCTGATCCATTTCCTTTCCAAATATGTATACTTTTATATACATTTGAGTCATCTTAGTTCAATAATTACAGCCTCACAAATTTTAAAAAAAAAAGTTCCTTGAGTCCCCCTCAAATGGTGAAACTTTTAAGTGACTTCTAAATTAAGAGTACCTTCAGAACTCTGATTACCAGAGAAAATTTAATAGCAAATCAGTGTGCAATGTGTACTGCGCCCCAATCATTTTGTGGGTCATGCCATTTTGTATTCAATTTTTGAAATCGAAGTGCCTTGTTGCTTGTATATTCTATATTTCATATTCTTAAGCATACAAATGTTTTATTGGTCCAACAAACTGACTAAAGTAGGGTTGGTAAATGGCTGATTCCCCCCTCTATTTTTCTTTAAAACCTATTGTCCCTTTGATGCAAAGCATTTAAAAAAAGAACAGTACACACATAAATGGCTGATTCCCTCCCCCCCCCCCCCCCCCCCCCCAACACCCTCTTTTTTCCTTTAAATCTATTGTCCCATTGCAAAACATTAAAGAAAAAGAACAGTGCACACAAATTCTGATTAGTCATCAACTCCAGTACATTTTTATCAACCAACCAATCAATCAATCTTTATTTCCAATCACTATATAAGAGTCAAAATTTAAGATTTCATAGATGATATTCAGTGCTGCAACATGTTTGCATCACTTAATGGCCAGTGTGTTAATGTATCTCACATTTGAGAGTTCATGCCTCCCCATCATTTGCCTGTATTCATCTTATTTTTAACAGGATGCCTTGTAATATACTTTGAATATATCTTCTCTTGATCTTCATATTTCCCAATCTTGTCCCTAAATCTTGCCAACGTGTTAAATCTTTAATCAAGGTTTGTATATTTTGTATTTTCTCTCAGTATCAGTATCATTATCTGATATTCCATCGAGCTGTCAGCCCATAACACTATCTTTATGTCATAACATTGGGTACACTCATACATCAATGCCAAATCTCATCGGTCACAAGACCCAAGAGGAGGCGGAGTTTGGCATGTGGCAATTTCAAGACATCATCGAAATGGGCTGCTCCGAGTCCCTCAAGCGCTACATCTGTGCACTTGTTGTCCCAGAGTGTTCGGCGGAGCAACCTAAAGCTCTTCGTCCATGTCGTGAGCTGTGCCATGCAGCGCACAGAGGTGGTTGTGCACCTATGATGGGAATGTTTGACTTAGAGGCACATAAATGGCCGAAGTACACGAGGTGTGATGCATTGCCAGTTGCTAAGAATGGAAACGGTTGTTATAATGGTAAAATGGTCACTTTCATGGAGTAGTAGCATGGCATGCATTCTTAGCGTTCGTTGCAGTTTAACCCCCTGGGGTCTACCTGTCTATCTTACAGTGGTTCTGATTGGTTTATTACAAGATGTACTCATATGAATAGCCAATTCAAATGCAGCTTGTAAAATGTTTCGCTCACATCTTTATCGGGGATACAATTGTTCTAACAATGTCTCTCATTGGTGCAATAAATGATGTATCCATCTTTTAACCAATCGGCCGGTAGTTCTCAGGGGGTTAATGTCATATTTCTCTCGTTAGCCATTATAGCCTGTTAAATTGAGTATGTGTTATTTGGTATTTGCAATATTTGTTGCTTGGTGTTTGTCCGAGTTGCCACCTGTGACAAATGGAGATTGTGCCGTTCCCAAGTGCTGTTGTATGGATGTTTGTCCAGTATTTGTTTCAACTAATACCAACTGTTTCAGCTGATCTGTTTCAAGGTGTTTTCAGTGATAAGTGTCGTAACCACTCAATCTTAGCCCTTCTCTAGAATTAGATGGTCAAGTCTATTGCTGCCAATTATGGTTTTCAGTAACATTACTGAGCGAAACCCATGTCTCCAACTTGACTTAACAAATAAATTCCATTTGAAAATCAGGCCTCCAATGCTCTACTTAGGCAAACAAATGGTTGTGTCGCCCTCAAGTGCCAAAATGTTGAGGTTGGGTCGGTCAGTCAATTTTTAATTTTAATTTTTAATGTTCATGTCAAGACCAAATTGGTAAATGTCAATTTTACTAATGTTTCTAGTGTAATAATAGTTCAAACACTATTTATTCAAGCAAACTTGTTCATTTCAATCAGAAAATGGTAATATTTTGACAATTTGGGTAAAATTTAAATCTAAAAAAAAGTGATTCTATTAATTGTTGAGATTTTAGGGTGTGCTGAGGGCAATTACACAACCATTATTTTGCCTTATATTGTCTTACTTATTACTACCTGAGCAATGATTATAACCAGGACCGTATGAAACTTGTCATGATTCCTATTCCAACTATCTTCTTGTGGCATGATTTATATTTTACCCTGTGAATTACTGTTGTCTAATATATAGCTAGGGTTAGGGGAATTATATGATCACAGATTTTCCCTACCTCTATATATTATATAGAGTTAGGGGAATAATGTGATCATAGATTTCCCCTACCCTTATATATAGCATAACATGTGTATTTCTATGTTGATTATTCAATATGCTACATAGATGTAATACTTCCAGAAATTTTCAGAAATGGATTTTTGTTTGTTTTGTTTTTGTTGTTGATATTTCAGCATGAAAAGAGGAAAAAACAAAACATTAAGGGTTGATACCCTGTAGCCAGTTCAAATTTTTCAAATGAATTTTCACCCTGCCTGTAGCCTATTCTCTGTACAAGCCCCTGTAAATGTTTGATACTGTGCGCAAGCACTCGGCCATGGTCGCTGCGTCACATATTTGGTCAATTGAAAAACATCCATTTCTTTTAAATCTTAATGTATGTCACTAACAGCACAATAACATCTTTGTAGTTAGCGAGCCCCTGGGTACAAGTGGAAATCTTAACACTTTCCACTTGGCAGGCGTCTGCAGACGACATTCCAAAATTTCACAAAATGTTTAAAAAATGACATATTGTATTGAATTTCAATACCCTATTTGGAATCACCATGAGAAATGCATTGAAAGAAGTATAAACATGCCTAGTCTTGGTTCAGTTATCCTTGAGGTAGACTTTCAAAATTGGGAAAGGTTTCTGAAAAATCTGTTTTGTATATGACAAAACTAATAGCCGCGTGGAAGGTGTTAAAAGACATTTGATGATGGTTGATCAATGCCTACCTACAATGGTGCCAGTTTGAGTGGGTATGTATGGATTCTTTCATGACATTGAAGGATGATTATTAAAGGGTGGCATAAGAGTGGCACCTTCTATAAAATACCTGAAAACATAACAGGCATATTACTAAACAGTGCTAGACATCTGCTTGTGATATACGAGGGACAGTCTTGATATTTAAAAGCTTCACAATACTAAATTATCCCCGTCTAATAATCTTGTCTAATTAATATTTGTAACATTGCATGCATTCTTGTCTTTTTTGTCTCTCTAACCAGCTTGCCCCCTGTTTTGTGCCACTATATATGCGCCTGTCTGCGGTAGTGATGATAAGACGTACCCTAACGAATGTGAATTACAAGCGGCACAATGTGATGATCAAACCATCACGTTGGCACGTAGCGGTAGATGCGAAGATGTTGCCACAGAACCACCTTGTCCCCAGTTCTGCGCTGAGATTTACAAACCAGTCTGCGGCAGTAATGACCAGACCTACAGTAACGAGTGTAAATTACAGATCGCACAATGTAATGATCCAACCATCACGTTGGCACGTAGCGGTAGATGCGAAGATGTTGCCACAGAACCGCCTTGCCCCCAGTTTTGCCCGTATAATTATGCACCAGTATGCGGCAGTGATGGAAAGACTTATGGAAACATGTGTGGTCTAATAGTTGCACAGTGTAATGACCCAAGCATCGTACTGGCATCGAATGGCGAGTGTCCAGTTGTACCAACCGAATCTGCCTGCTCAGAGATTTGCCCGTATAATTATGCACCCGTATGCGGCAGTGATGGAAAGACTTATTCAAACATGTGTGGTCTAGATATTGCACAATGTAATGACCCAAGCATCGTACTGGCATCAGATGGCGAGTGTCCAGTTGTACCAACCGAATCTGCTTGCCCAGATATTTGCCCGGCTAATTATGCACCAGTATGCGGCAGTGATGGAAAGACATATTCCAACATGTGTGCTCTAGAAATTGCACAGTGTAATGACCCAAGCATCGTAATGGCTTCAGATGGCGAGTGTCCAGAACCTGTTGAGCAAATCGAATCTGCTTGCCCAGAGGTTTGCGCTGCAATATATCAACCAGTCTGTGGCAGTAATGACCAGACCTACAGTAACGAGTGTAAATTACAGATCGCACAATGTAATGATCCAACCATCACGTTGGCACGTAGCGGTAGATGCGAAGATGTTGCCACAGAACCGCCTTGCCCCCAGTTTTGCCCATATAATTATGCACCAGTATGCGGCAGTGATGGAAAGACTTATGGAAACATGTGTGGTCTAGATGTTGCACAGTGTAATGACCCAAGCATCGTACTGGCATCGAATGGCGAGTGTCCCGTTGTACCAACCGAATCTGCCTGCCCAGAGATTTGCCCGTATAATTATGCACCCGTATGCGGCAGTGATGGAAAGACATATTCCAACATGTGTGGTCTAGATATTGCACAATGTAATGACCCAAGCATCGTACTGGCATCGAATGGCGAGTGTCCCGTTGTACCAACCGAATCTGCTTGCCCAGAGATTTGCCCGTATAATTATGCACCCGTATGCGGCAGTGATGGAAAGACTTATGGAAACATGTGTGGTCTAGATATTGCACAATGTAATGACCCAAGCATCGTACTGGCATCGAATGGCGAGTGTCCAGTTGTACCAACCGAATCTGCTTGCCCAGATATTTGCCCGGCTAATTATGCACCAGTATGCGGCAGTGATGGAAAGACATATTCCAACATGTGTGGTCTAGAAGTTGTACAGTGTAATGACCCAAGCATCGTACTGGCATCAGATGGCGAGTGTCCAGTTGTACCAACCGAATCTGCTTGCCCAGAGATTTGCCCGTATAATTATGCACCAGTATGCGGCAGTGATGGAAAGACATATTCCAACATGTGTGGTCTAGAAGTTGTACAGTGTAATGACCCAACAATTGTACTGGCATCAGATGGCGTGTGTCCGGAGCCTGTCGAGCAAACCGAATCTGCTTGCCCAGAGATTTGCCCAGCTAATTATGCACCAGTATGCGGCAGTGATGGAAAGACGTATTCAAACATGTGTGGTCTAGACATTGCACAGTGTAATGACCCAAGCATCGTACTGGCATCAGATGGCGAGTGTCCCGAGCCTGTTGTACCAACCGAATCTGCCTGCCCAGAGATTTGCCCAGCTAATTATGCACCAGTATGCGGCAGTGATGGAAAGACATATGGAAACATGTGTGGTCTAGATATTGCACAATGTAATGACCCAAGCATCATACTGGCTTCAGATGGCGAGTGTCCAGTTGTACCAACCGTATCTGCCTGCCCAGAGATTTGCCCAGCTAATTATGCACCAGTATGCGGCAGTGATGGAAAGACATATTCCAATATGTGTGGTCTAGATATTGCACAGTGTAATGACCCAAGCATCGTACTGGCATCAGATGGCGTGTGTCCGGAGCCTGTCGAGCAAACCGAATCTGCTTGCCCAGAGATTTGCCCAGCTAATTATGCACCAGTATGCGGCAGTGATGGAAAGACATATTCCAACATGTGTGGTCTAGATATTGCACAATGTAATGACCCAAGCATCGTACTGGCATCAGATGGCGAGTGTCCAGTTGTACCAACCGAATCTGCTTGCCCAGAGATCTGCCCGTATAATTATGCACCAGTATGCGGCAGTGATGGAAAGACATATTCCAACATGTGTGGTCTAGATATTGCACAATGTAATGACCCAAGCATCGTACTGGCATCAGATGGCGAGTGTCCAGTTGTACCAACCGAATCTGCTTGCCCAGAGATTTGCCCGTATAATTATGCACCAGTATGCGGCAGTGATGGAAAGACATATTCCAACATGTGTGGTCTAGATATTGCACAATGTAATGACCCAAGCATCGTACTGGCATCAGATGGCGAGTGTCCAGTTGTACCAACCGAATCTGCTTGCCCAGAGATTTGCCCGTATAATTATGCACCCGTATGCGGCAGTGATGGAAAGACATATTCCAACATGTGTGGTCTAGATATTGCACAATGTAATGACCCAAGCATCGTACTTGCATCAGATGGCGAGTGCCCACAACCTGTAGGTATGTTGATCCAAGCTGTATATCATCTATTCACCTCGGATTAGGTATTTCACTTTCACTTAGGCGACGAAAAAACAACACTGTTTTACAGGCTCGACCGTCCCACTTTTCAATTTTTTTAAAAACATTTTTAGATATTTTTTTCTCAAATCATGTCAAATCGGCCGTTTTTTGCCAAAAATCTGTCATTTTTTTTAATCATTTTTAAACAAATTCCTGTTTTATGCAGATTTTGGTGACATTTTTTAAATTTTATTTTTTTAAATCGCCCGACTGACCGACCCTACTTGACAGGTCCGTCCGCCCATAAAACAGGGGATTTTTTTCGACGCCTTCAAATTTGGAACCCAAAAGAGAGTTATCTTATATGCTTTGTTTTTAACAAATGTATGCAACTAACTCTAATTGAAAGCTATGCTAAAACAGATAATATATGTTGTACTGTTAGCCCTTTGTGCTGTCCAATTATGTTTGTCTGTATCAAAATGTAAATGTGATTTTGCGCTTCATATTTGGATTAACCCAAGTTAACAATCAGTTAAACATGGCTTTATATTTACATAGCTATTAAGTTAAGTTAACAATGTGAGACATGCATTAAAAATAATTCAGTAAATAAAGTCTTTGGAGAGGTTGGTGTTACACTTCGTTCATCTATCTCTGTGCAGTGATGTCAGTGCTTATTCTCGTGATTGCAGCCTCCGTACAGCAGCAAATTGATACAGAAGTGTGAAGGTGCACAGGAAGGCAACAATCACCATGTGTGTGTGACATGTGTGTTTGGCTATAATCGTGTGCGTATGGCAAATGTGAAAAACACATTTCTCGCCAATTTCGAACTGATTTATTTGTGGTGTAACTTGACATTGTTGAAAATTGGTAAACTGCTTTCTTTAAATGATATAAACTCACACCACAATGTTTCAATAGGCTCTTACTGAAAGGATATAAAGCTAGACAAACTCTTTGTATAATACAAACATTACTTGTTTAAACACCACAACAATTGATATACAGTTAAACAGGATAACAGCAAATCACCTGCCAAATTTTCATTTTACCATTTTTACAAAGTAGTTTGTTATTTCTAACAAAAAACACCTTGTTCAAATGAAAATTCCTACAAAAGATTAATATGTGAAGAAGATAGAACCATAGTAATTCAACGCTAAATGAATTCAACCGGTTGGTATAGGTCATTCCTGGACAACCTTTTGAAAGAACCTGTGAAGTGTCAACATATGTGATGCGATCTGTGAAAACCCGTCGGATGTCGCAAAATATGAAATAGGGATAATGGGTCAAATGTAAAAAATTAAAATTAAAAATTAAAAAAAATTTTAATTTTTTTTTTTTAAAGATTTGTTTAGAAAATTAATCTCCAATACTTTGTGTCCTCATCTTTTATGAAATTTCACCTTCAAAAACTTACTTAAGCAACTTTTCTAACTAACCTTATAATGTTATTCTATTGAACTATGTATCTGTTTTGGCCTGTATTCATGATTTCTTGTTTTGTAGCTTTTTATGACATCACTATAATCATTCACTCAAAACTTTTTTTTGTAGTGATCGTAGAAAAATGATCAAAACAGTTCTGTAATCAGCATAGTTTCAGCTTTCTTATGATATAAAAATCTTCAATATGAAAAATGCCACCATGTGGCGGGTTTTCACAGATCGCATCACATATTATATGATGAGTTGTATTTATTGGTCACTTGTTCTATGCTATTTTGATTTTTTTCCTGCTATACTTTTAGTTGATGGTGTATGTGCAACTGATCCTAACATCTGCGGAGACAATGCCATCTGTTTGAGCACCGATGATGGATACACATGTGAATGTATGGAGGGTTACCAGACAAATGATATGGGATTATGCGAAGGTAAGAAATGTTAGCTTTATACACAAGGTACATAAACGTCTTGAGTGCCATTTATGGCGGATACCGGCGCTTTTTTATAAGTTATGGCTACACGTGTGAATGTATGGAGGGTTACCAGACAAATGATATGGGATTATGTGAAGGTAAGAAATGTTAGCTTTATACACAGGGTACATAAACGCCATGAGTGCCATTTATGGCGGATACCGGCGCTTTTTTATAAGTTATGGCTACACGTGTGAATGTATGGAGGGTTACCAGACAAATGATATGGGATTATGCGAAGGTAAGAAATATAAGCTTTATACACAGGGTACATAAACACCATGAGTGCCATTTATGGCGGATACCGGCACTTTTTTATAAGTTTCCATTATTATTATTACACCTGGGGTGGGCTATGCATTAGAGACTATGAGATAAAAGGATTATGAAAGAAATGCCACAAGTCGCTATGTTGATTTGATTGTTAAAAAAACTGAACAATGAATTGTCACCCATATGAAAATATAGCAGGGTATCGGATCATAATCCGGTAATAATCCGCAAAAGGCAGCGGATCATAACCCGATACCATTTTCACATGCAAATTAATTTGGTATCCGGTTATAATCCGGTGGGCCATATATGCAAATTAGTTAGGTATCCGGTTATGACCCGGTGGGTTTTGAAAATTCAGTAGATCGTTTTGTGGATAATAATCGGATACTAGTAATTATCAAATGTGTGTGTTTTAAAACAGCCAAATTATAAGTTACCGTCATAAAGCTATGGACAAAATTCAAGCTATTTTACTCAAGCGTGATTTATTTTAAGTCCAAATGCATAATATACTTGTACCACTATAAGCGTGATGATCTCACATTTGAATAATCAGAACATGCAGTCAATTTGTAATGCTTCTGGTACATACTTTAGGGTTTGCGCACGTATGCACGCATCGGTGGAATTTTGTCCATACTATTATGACTAGGGGTGAAAAAGAATGCAATCTCGTTTATACCCCTATATAACATATAGGGGTTGGAAATATAACATATAGGGGGTGGAAATATAACATATAGGGGTGGAAATATAACATAGGGGGTGGAAATATAACATATAGGGGGAGGAATTATAACATATAGGGGGAGGAAATATAACATATAGGGCAGGCTTTCTCAACTAGGTTTACTGATGCGCCACATTTTAGTAACCAACTTGTTGAAGCTCCACTTTACAAAAATTTACAATGGCAAAATTCCCTTCACAAAATATTTTATCATATGTATGTAGGCAACATAATAACTAACATTACTCTTTTGAGGGCACATGCGCGAGCAGCGCGCGAAAAATTGCTGTCTTTATACATCTGACCGTCATAGGCCTATGAAATCTGGCTATATCATTACATGATTTTTTTAAAGAACAAATTTTAACCACTCTCGCGCCACTTAGGATACCTTGATGCGCCACAAGTGGCGCGCACGCCACCATTTGAGAATGCCTGATATAGGGGATGGAAATATAACATATAGGGGGTGGAAATATAACATATATAGGGGTTGAAAAAATATCACATGAAGGGGGTGGAAATATAACATAAAGAGGGTGGAAATATAACATATAGGGGTGGAAATATAACATATAAGGGGGTGGAAATATAACATAATTATAGGGGATGGAAATATAACATAAAGAGGGTGGAAATATAACATATAGGGGTGGAAATATAACATAGGGGGTGGAAATATAACATATAGGGGATGGAAATATAACATAAAGAGGGTGGAAATATAACATATAGGGGTGGAAATATAACATAGGGGGTGGAAATATAACATATAAGGGGTGGAAATATAACATATAGGGGGTGGAATTATAACATAAGGGTGGAAATATAACATATAGGGGGTGGAAATATAACATATAGGGGGTGGAAATATAACATATAAGGGGTGGAAATATAACATATAGGGGGTGGAAATATAACATATAAGGGGTGGAAATATAACATATAAGGGGTGGAAATATAACATATAAGGGGTGGAAATATAACATATAAGGGGTGGAAATATAACATATAGGGGATGGAAATATAACATATAGGGGGTGGAAATATAACATATAGGGGGTGGAAATATAACATATAAGGGGTGGAAATATAACATATAGGGGTGGAAATATAACATAAGGGGTGGAAATATAACATATAAGGGGTGGAAATATAACATATAGGGGGTGGAAATATAACATATAAGGGGTGGAAATATAACATATAAGGGGTGGAAATATAACATATTGGGGTGGAAATATAACATATAAGGGGTGGAAATATAACATAAGGGGTGGAAATATAACATATAGGGTGTGGAAATATAACATATAGGGGGTCGAAATATAACATAAGGGGTGGAAATATAACATAGGGGGTGGAAATATAACATATAAGGGGTGGAAATATAACATATAGGGGGTGGAAATATAACATATAATGGGTGGAAATATAACATATAAGGGGTGGAAATATAACATATAGGGGGTGGAAATATAACATATAAGGGGTGGAAATATAACATAAGGGGTGGAAATATAACATATAGGGGGTGGAAATATAACATATAAGGGATGGAAATATAACATATAAGGGGTGGAAATATAACATAGGGTGTGGAAATATAACATATAGGGGATGGAAATATAACATATAGGGGGTGGAAATATAACATATAGGGGGTGGAAATATAACATATAGGGTGTGGAAATATAACATATAGGGGGGTGGAAATATAACATATAGGGGGTGGAAATATAACATATAGGGTGGAAATATAACATATAGGGTGGAAATATAACATATAGGGGGTGGAAATATAACATATAGGGGGTGGAAATATAACATATAAGGGGTGGAAATATAACATATAGGGGGTGGAAATATAACATATAGGGGTGGAAATATAACATAGGGGTGGAAATATAACATAGGGGGTGGAAATATAACATATAGGGGATGGAAATATAACATATAAGGGGTGGAAATATAACATATAGGGGTGGAAATATAACATATAGGGGGTGGAAATATAACATATAGGGTGTGGAAATATAACATAGGGGATGGAAATATAACATATAGGGGGTGGAAATATAACATATAGGGTGTGGAAATATAACATATAGGGGGGTGGAAATATAACATATAGGGGGGTGGAAATATAACATATAGGGGTGGAAATATAACATAGGGGTGGAAATATAACATATAGGGGGAGGAATTATAACATATAGGGTGTGGAAATATAACATATAGGGGGTGGAAATATAACATATAGGGGGTGGAAATATAACATATAAGGGGTGGAAATATAACATATAGGGGGTGGAATTATAACATATAGGGGGTGGAAATATAACATATAAGGGGTGGAAATATAACATAGGGGGTGGAAATATAACATAAGGGGTGGAAATATAACATATAGGGTGTGGAAATATAACATATAGGGGATGGAAATATAACATATAAGGGGTGGAAATATAACATATAGGGGTGGAAATATAACATATAGGGGTGGAAATATAACATATAGGGGTGGAAATATAACATATAGGGGTGGAAATATAACATATAAGGGGTGGAAATATAACATATAAGGGGTGGAAATATAACATATAAGGGGTGGCAATCCTGTTTGTTTTCTACCCCTAATTATGATTCTGATTATAGTTTCTATGTAACAGCAACATCATCTAAAGATTGACCATGAGTTCATTGTGTAAAGGATTAAAATAAAATATCTTAAAGGCATAGTATGCAATCTTTTTCATGGAACGCCCTCTATCTGTGATTTTTTTCCCCCTGGAAATGCATTTTCTTCTCAAATTAGACTCATATAACCATGAAACTAAAATATCTTAAAAATTACTTGAAATTACTTGAAAATCAGATTTTGAAAGAAGTTTTCCTGATGTCAGGACATTTTATTTCTGAGTGGTTTTTTGTTCATAAATTGAATTCCATGGTTTAACATTGTGTTTACAGTGTTTTAGGTAACGACCACAAGTGAACACACCCCTACGGAATGCTTTTTGATGAAAATCGAAACGGATATGTTGACAAATTCCTTAAATTGGAAGCGGATTTCCATTATGATTTGGTAAAGTTCTGTGATGGGTTTTTAATGGAAAATACAGTCATAAGTAGATTTATGAGTACAGGAAAGACTTTCCTGATAGTCAAAGTTCATTATAAGAGAGGGAAAAGTATATGTAAAAATTTGAAAAAGATCACATAATGTTGCTTTAATAACCCCTGAGAATGACCAAAATGATGATCTTTTTCTCCCTACTCACAGACCAAAATGAATGCGAGATGGCAGCTGATATCTGTGGACCTAACGGTGTTTGTGAAAATATCATTGGTACATATTCATGTAGTTGTGCTGAAGGATACCAGAGAGATGATGGAACGGATACATGTGTCGGTATGTGTGCATTATGTAATGTGTATAAAAGAGAAAGGCCATCTGAACTTGACCGTATCTTTTTGGAGCTATTCAAGAAAATAAGGTTGAAGAAATGGGTCTTATCAAATTGTTGGATGATATTGGATGAAAGTTAAGTTAGAAATGTCTTAAAAATTGTTTTATTGTTTTTAATTACAAAATGATGTCTTTTGGACGGTATTGCTTCAATTGCTTGTAAAACAAAAATATATTAAAAGAAGAAAAAATGAAATGAGAAGAATTGAGCGATCTATTTTCGAAAACATCTACCCATTTATAGGTTTTTCTGTTTTTATTTATGTAGGGGTGGTCATACAATGTATGATTTCACACACACATAAATGTCTTTCTCATGATTGAATACCGAGAATTTTCTTTGCTCCTATAGTCTGCTTCCCTGATCCAATGTTATGACATGTTAACTCTTTCCACACGGGTATTAGTTTTACCATATACAAAACAGATTTTTCAGAAACTTTTCAGAAACCAATTTTCAAAGTGTATCTCAAGAATTACTGAACCAATACTAGGCATGTTTGTACTTATTTTAATGCAATTCTCATTTAGTTTCCAAATGTGGTGACGTAATTCAATAATTTTGACATTTTCGAAACATTTTGTGAAATTTTGGAACTGTCTTCTGCAGACGCATGCCGCTTGGAAAGTGTTAAGATAACCCACTAACAACATTGATATTCCTTCTCCATCTTTTCAGATATTAATGAATGCACAGATATTCTTCTATGTGGGGACTATGGTAACTGCACCAATGTTCCAGGCACATACGTATGTGGCTGTATGGAGGGATACGTAAGGACGGGAGAACAGTGTGTCGGTGAGTAGATAGTTAGTGGGCTGTGGAGTGTTATGTTGTGCATTCAGCAAACAACTAAAAGTAATCCCTCAAAAAGGTTCTGAAATTTGTTTTAATCGCCTATATTTTGTGATATGTTAAATATCAATGGAAAGCTAGTGTGTTCATCTTTCCAATGATACCACATTTGTAGCAAGTCATTGCTCAGCCACTTACTTGAGAATGTGGAGGTATTTATCTGAATGTGTCCTCAGAAGTCAATACAGCATTTCTCTATATATGCCACTGTAATGTGTCAATGTAACACATCATTGAACATACGACAGAGCGGTGATTTTGGCACTTTCAGATTGCAACCTCCCAATATTCTCAAGCAATTAGTTTAAGCACTGAACTCATAAATGGCTACACATTTGGTATCATTAGAAAGATGAACACATCCGTTTTCCATTGATATTCAAACAATATCACAAGACAATAGGAAAATAGGGGATTGAAAAACATTTCTGAACTTTTTAAAGTTTATATTAGGTATAAAGCAATGTAGTGTTTTAGTGCTCAGTAACTATTGTAGACTTCAGAATAAAGCTTTGATTCTATTGTAAATGTAAGGGTTTCATGATGGGGTTTAACACATGATTTGCACTGTTTGTTTTGGGAAAAATTCCTGTTAACACTAGACTGCACAAGAAGAAAGAGATTTGGATTCAGTTATACTTTACAAAATCTAATATTGTCTTTAATACAATTGTCTGTATGAATGTCCTATTAAATGTACAAGTGAAATTGAAGTAAATGGCCGACTATAATTATAATTGCATGATAACTACTTTCCTCAGTACATTATTTCCTTGCCCCACCCACTAACCAAGCCCTATAATACCTTCCTATAAACACAAAATGCAAAACAATAACTAAATCCCTCCCATCCTTTGTAGAGGGGAAATCTTTAAATTAGTGAAGAATCCAATTTCCCCCCTAGGGTGCGGTGCATATTTTATTAAGGTGACGAAAAAACAACACCACATTTGCCCAACATTTGTCTTGAAAAAGTAAAAATCTGAAGAAAAAATATGGGTTGGTCGTGTTTTTAGAACAGGGTTTCTTTGTCGCCTAACAGCTAAGAAAGTATAAGCAATCTCATTGGTTCTCAGAGAAATCGTTACGTCTTAACAGTGCGCCCGACCTTCACAATGTGTGGTTTGCTCCATAACGCGCACTTCTGCAGTGCGTCTTTAGCGCTTTTCCTGCGTTTACGCCGGCGCCGCGACGCTTACGCATGGTTTACTCATCGCATGTGTTTGGATGGAATGTTTGTGGGTTATTCCATCCTAGCAGGGGTAAAAGTTGTCAAATGTGGACAATAAAATGTACTTATTTCTTTAATAAATGTCTAAAGTATGATTGTTTAAGAATGAGAATAAAGGTATTGTTTTTAGACCGTACCCGTGTTATATTGTCTGACAAAAATGCGTTCGAAAGTATTATTTTTTGCGTAGAACAACTCCGCCTGCGGCGTTGTTGTTCTACTTAAAATAATACTATCGTCCGCATTTATGTCAGACAATATAACACGGGTACGGTCTAAAAACAATACCTTTATTCTCTAATTCTTGGTGCGTCTGTCAACTGGCTCAAACCTCCAACTGCAAAAAGGTAACATGTTTAAAACATATGTACCTTTCTGCATGACCCTCCTACTACCCCCACCCCCATATCCTTTGATGTTGTTCCGTGTGTGTTTTAACCCCAGTATGTCCTACTACCCCCACCCCCATATCCTTTGATGTTGCTCCGTGTGTGTTTTAACCCCAGTATCTCCTACTACCCCCACCCCCATATCCTTTGATGTTGCTCCGTGTGTGTTTTAACCCCGGTATCTCCTACTACCCCCACCCCCATATCCTTTGATGTTGTTCCGTGTGTGTTTTAACCCCGGTATCTCCTACTACCCCCACCCCCATATCCTTTTATGTTGCTCCGTGTGTGTTTTAACCCCGGTATCTCCTACTACCCCACCCCCATATCCTTTGATGTTGCTCCGTGTGTGTTTTAACCCCGGTATCTCCTACTACCCCACCCCCATATCCTTTGATGTTGCTCCGTGTGTGTTTTAACCCCGGTATCTCCTACTACCCCACCCCCATATCCTTTGATGTTGCTCCGTGTGTGTTTTAACCCCGGTATCTCCTACTACCCCACCCCCATATCCTTTTATGTTGCTCCGTGTGTGTTTTAACCCCGGTATCTCCTACTACCCCACCCCCATATCCTTTGATGTTGCTCCGTGTGTGTTTTAACCCCGGTATCTCCTACTACCCCACCCCCATATCCTTTTATGTTGCTCCGTGTGTGTTTTAACCCCGGTATCTCCTACTACCCCACCCCCATATCCTTTGATGTTGCTCCGTGTGTGTTTTAACCCCGGTATCTCCTACTACCCCACCCCCATATCCTTTGATGTTGCTCCGTGTGTGTTTTAACCCCGGTATCTCCTACTACCCCCACCCCCATATCCTTTTATGTTGCTCCGTGTGTGTTTTAACCCCGGTATCTCCTACTACCCCACCCCCATATCCTTGGATGGTTCTCCGTGTGTGTTTTAACCCCAGTATATTCTCTCTTGTTACTTACTCACTCACACTTCTAGATGTTGATGAATGTACAATGGTTCCTGATATTTGCGGTGACGGTTATATTTGTAACAACTATCCCGGCACTTATCAGTGTCAATGTGCACCAGGATATGAATTAGATGACCAGAATAACTGTGTCGGTGAGGATTGAGTAGAATCTTTTGTGAATGTCTCTTTCATTATCACCATCCTAAGGCCAAGAAAAATAAATTGTTTGATTACTTTTTTTATAAATCGCATTCAAAAGATTATCTTTAAAATAGTCGCTAAATAGATGAATGGGAATATTTTACTATTAAATCAGTTCATTCGTGTCTTAAAACAGTTTAGAAGTGTAAAGAAACAGTGTTCAACATATGAGGAGGTTTTTTGCAAAAGGGCCTGCATCCACTTTGGCTCTTATTGAGAAAAAGTCAAAAAACTGTTTCTAAATATTCAAGTTGAAAAATTGAAAAACTGAATGGATTATGAAAGAGGTACACTACATACTAATTTAAATTGAAATAAATTTCAAATGTGCTAGTTTTTAATTTTTTTTAAATCATGTGTACATTTTTTGAAAATTTGGATGTAGGCCCTTTTGCAACAAAACTCCATCTGTTTGTACATAGAGAAAAAATACCACAAAAAAAAAAATTAATCATTTAAAAAAGAAGTTTGATATAGAAATGTATAGGTCACAATCATATGTTTCAAGGAAATAAAGTCATTTTTTTCTTTAAAAAGACCCACATCTCATTGTAAACAGCCATTGAAGTTGTTGTTTTGTTGCAAAAGGGCCTGTATCCCGATTTAATTCTGGATACAGGCCCTTTTGCAACAAAACAACAATTTCAATGGCTGTTTACAATGAGATGTAAGTCTTTTT
Source organism: Ophiura sarsii (assembly GCA_035610835.1). NCBI lineage: Eukaryota > Metazoa > Echinodermata > Ophiuroidea > Amphilepidida > Ophiuridae > Ophiura > Ophiura sarsii. The sequence goes on along the minus strand of CM069452.1, from coordinate 980,782 downwards.
GAGAAAAAAAATGACTTTGTTTCCTTGAAACATATGATTTTTCCCTATACATTTCTATATCAAACTCATTTTTGAAAAAAAAATGCACCATAGCCCTTTTGCAACAAAGCTCTTCATATGTTTGTGTATTTCCGGAAAGCAAATTTCTGGAAGAAAAAAAAAATCTGGAATTTTCCAAAATTAGGATCGGTATTCATTTGTGCAGTCAAAGCCAAAAAACAAACACCCAGTCAGTTTTCAAAATTAGGGTCTGTCAGAAGCGGACAATCAAACAATTCGTTTTTCTTGGCCTTAACTCATAGTCTTTTCTTTTCTAAATTGTTAGTGTTACAAAATGCGCTCACAGCCTCACACTGAATAATGGTCCACAAAAACACCTACTTCGTTGTCAGCGGTTTAACTTTCTGTTATTTGTGTTATATTTGTATTACGTTCAATGCACATTGTACATCATATTCATCATAACAATAACATCATGTATAATTTTATGGATATCTGCCCTATTCGGATTCAATTGCCACTGTTGCATGATTGCAATAGACCATTTCAAATTCGAATATATACGATCGGTTCCGAATGTTTTTGATTAGCCAAGTGTTTGACACTCGGTTTACATGACCTGTCAGCTCACAGGTCATGTCCATATGCCGAAGAAAAACAAACATGTTTTTCACCCGTCTGCCCGTGTGGTAGATTGCGCTGGTTTTGGTGATAGATTGTATCCCTCACAAAGTTGATGTTGCGGCATTTCAGTAACAAAAACGGTGAGATGAAAGAGATTTGGGGGAATATTTTCACTTTTTACCGTCTGCTCGATACATTTGGAATTTGTCGGTCAACGCCTTTGTTGATAAAAAACAAAAAAGTCTCGTTCCACGTTTTACTTCTCATGTGTGCAAGCGTGTATGTAAACATAGTAAATCACTAGGCGGACAACCAACTAGGACAATGCTGTGAATGCTGTGTCAACTGTTGCGAAGAACGCACAACGCACCTACTCCATGTGACCTGTTTTTCCAAAGATTTCCAATCTCAGTTTGAAATGGGCTATTACGTACAAGTGCAAAATATCTCAAACTTATTACCCTGCACTACCACCATATCATTGTAGTAAGTGTAACCCAGCGTATAAAAATGTACCTGATGTCTATTTCTGACAAATATTAGAAATTCACAAAAGCTGATAGAGAATCCTTTTAAGATTTCTTAGGATCCTTCTCTTTTGAAAATCAACGTTTTGGTTCTAAAGATATGATGAAAAAGGGCATTGCATTTCTCATTATTTTCTTTATAATTTCACAGTTTTATTCACTAATTTCTCAAAATTGCCTTCCCGATATCAGGTATCGTTTGATAAACTGGGTCACAAATATTACCCTTCTTTAGGTCAAGAACAATTTTTGTCTCATATACCTGCGCGCTTAAGTATGAGGAATCACTTTTGTCACATAACCCTCAAGACGAGCCCCACTTTAAGGTGTTTTCTTTTTAATTGTCAAATTTTTTTAAAACAAAATTGGTCTGATAGGGGTAAAAAGAAGAGGGAAAGGGGTCAAAAACACAATACAAAAGAATTTCCGCATTTAGCATAGCTATTTTTTCTAAAAACAAACGAAACAAAATCAACAAACAATGCATATAGCATATCTATTTTCCCAAATGTATGTGAGACAGAACTTCTTTTTTTAACCTTATTAACCAGCCTCTGTACAGTGATGTCATAGAATAGTCCAGTGATCAATTAGCTATTGTGATCCAAAGTATGACTAGTTGTTAATGTGTGGCTTACTATCCCATCATTCAAATATACATCCTACCACATGCAAGAAAAAGCTGCATCAATCCGCTGGAATAGACACTAACATCACTGCAGGGCGGAAAGTTAACAGATTATTCATGCAAATGACTGAAATCATGATCATGGACATCAAGTTATTTGTTATTATTTATTAAATTTATAAAGATATTTAATAATAGTTTTATATTCAATCAATATACTTAACAAAATCAAATTTAAAGCAGTGTGGCTTTTAACACTTCCAACTATTCCAGCTGATTTTACAAAAAGTTACATAAAATTGACAAGATGTAGTTCTTTGTCCATTAAACCGATTACTATTGTTGTTATTTTCAGTGAGTTGCCCAGTATGTGCCACTAAGCTGCCATCAGGATGGGATGTTAACTATTGTAATGCTGACTTTGGTGAGTAGGAGTAATAATCTTATATTGAATTGAAATATTACACCAGTGCATTAAACTACAGTAGTAGAAAGATGCCATATAGTTTTGAAAACCAAGTTGAATTTTTGAAACTGTTTAAACCTTGAAAGAATGATATACCATTATCTTATTCAAATTAATTCATACCATTAAAATGCTTTCTTGTTTATAGTTCACTGTCGTGTAGTTAATCTTATTATGTTATACCATGTTTTTGTCAACAGTTTATGTCGCCAAAGTGCGTAAAGACGGTCAGTTCAGGCTACTGAGATCCATGAGTGTGACAGATGGTGATGTGGAAGTGACTGAAAGACGATATGTCAAACCTGAATGGGATGAACGTTGCTTATGTGATATCATTACTGATGGTGAGTTGTAACAGTCAACAAACAAACAAACAAACAAGCTAATATAATCATCATTCCCTAATACTAGTTTGAAGACTTCTAGAATGAGCTTCATTGGAAGATATACTCCTCAGATAAATGGAGGTTGATCTTGCAGTAAATTGCCAATCATATTTCATTTGCCACACATTTGTACGTCTTTTATTTAAGTGGCTCAATCAAGTTAAGATTAATGAATAGTTTTTGTATTGAGTCACAAGTTTAGACTTCGCATTTGACGACTTATGTTGTGTCAAGTCATCTAAAATGGTGACTTAAGTCCAATTGAAAGGCATATTATGCGATATTTTTCATGGAACGCCTCTATCTGTGATTTTCTCCTAGAAATGCATTTTTTTGTCAAATTACATTTATAACCATGAAACTAAAATATTTTGCCGGCTACAGACCAATACGTTTCCTAATTACTTAAAAATCAGATTTTGAAATAAGTTTTATTTTCTAAGTGTTTTTTGTGTGTTAATATTTCCATGGTTTGACACCATGTTAATGCCGTGTACAGTGTTTCAGGTTACGACCGCAACTGTACATGAGTGAGCACACCCCTACAGAATGCTTTATGATGAAAATCTAAACAACTATGTTGAATTCGAAGCAGATTTCCATTATGATTTAGTAAAGTTCTGTCATGTGTTTTTTTAACGAATATACGGTCACATTAGATTTATGAGTCCAGAAAAGTCTTTCATGATAGTCAAACTTCATTATAAGAGAGAGAAAAATATGTCTTAACAATTTTGAAAAAAGATCACACAATATTGCTTTAAATGACTGACTGAAGTCAGCATTACAATGCATCTTTTCCATTCTAATTACACACTCTTTCTTCTATTCCAGGTGCTCGTCTTACTGTGATTGGCTCAACATTAAATCGCCGTTACGAAATCGTCAGTGGAAAGTCTCAAGAAATAATCTACCTAGATAGCAACTCTTACATAACTCTGACTACAGAGGCTAAAGGTTCCATTGAGAGGGTCCAACCCAACTGTCCATAAGTGTACTAATCGGATTGAGTCAAAGTATCACATTGTAAATGAACACGAGAAATACATTGGCCCAAAATCGCTGTATATGCAGTCTTCCAGTGTATGTTTTTGTAACTCATTTTTGTGAGTTTTTAAAATCATGCTTTGTTTACAAACATGTGTGGTCAGTCAACGACCTATTTTTGTACATTTTTTACCTTAAAGCTTGCTCAGATACGGATGGTACTGTTCTGATTGAGTACTTTTTACTATTTTTTACTTAAACACAGTACGTCATCGAAACATGTAATGAATATTAGTATGGTACTATACATTTTTTATAATGATCGTCAATCAGTTAGATATTATTGTAAACTATGTGACATTTTCTTTATTGCCAAAATGAAAACAGGGTGTGAACATCTGTGTATTATATTCAACATTTTTTTGTACAATGTGTATTAGTGCGGGTTTGTTTATCGTTATTTTGATTTGTATTATCGTTTGAATTTTCTATTTGTGTCAAAGTTTGAAAAATGATTATTTTATGATAGTCCTGCACACTCGTAGCAGTTCAAGATGTGCTCATAGGATAGAATTGATAGGGCCATTTCTAACCGATGCAATACCTTACCAACCAAAATGTATCAAGAAAAAATGAAGTGCAAGACATGCAAATAATGCAAATAATCTTGTGCAACTTTTGATTTGAATGACAAATCCCCACTGCAGGTTTTTATAATTGGTTCAAGATTGTCTATGTGAAGACAGCAAATAAGCTATAAATAATTACAGGTAAATGTTGTGACCCGGATTTTTTTTTAAAATACCATAGGAGATGAGTATGTCAGCAAATGTAAACAGGCCAAAAGAAAACCAACGCTTTTAAACTTAGTTCAACGTTAGGGTGGTTCAAGATTTTCCAAGTAAGATATTTTTATTCCTAGAGATTTAGCTCTTTAACCATGATACATCCAAACTATCAACATTAGAAAAATGAGTAACAGTGTATTTTGAGGGGATTCTTGGCGGGCCTATGTGGTTTTACATGAGAAGCTGGTCTTCACATAAATCTATGCAAATATTCCATGTAGGCTCTGATAATAAACCATTCTACACTAGGCTCTAGGCTCTTTTTCACAAGGCTCAATAATTCACCATTCTACACTAGGCTCTTTTTCACATCAAGGCTCAATAACTCACCATTCCACACCAGGTCCTCCCAAAAGACGTTTTGTGATAACATCCAAGACATTACCAAATCATCCATTTGCAATGTTGTTGGGTTTTTATGATGGAATTTTGTATTGTTGTCATAGTTACGCAGACCAATAATGGATCTTGAGCGGGTGATTTTGCAGGTCCGTAAGGTTTTATCAAAAGCATGACTGCATCATAACTAAGAGGCAGGTTGCTTACCAAAGCTTTCCTTGTTGGGTCTGCCATTGCTACTGACTGCACTATTTATTATAAGAAAGCCTTGAAATTTGTAGTATTTTGCATCAAAATGTATAAATATTTGAAACCATGGACAGCTGTCAGATGGACATTTTGTGTTACTTAAAACTTGTGTGCAAAACATAAGATATAATGTGCCAAAATATCCAGCTTTTGTTTTAGTATTTAGTGACCTAGCAAGATTTCGAATTTCTTCGGGGAGTAGTGGATGAGACTTTAGTTTGGTTTTAGGCCATGAATATAGGTATCAATGATGTAGGCTGTAGCAAAGTAATGTAAAAGCTGAAATTTTCACGGTGGTTTTATTTTCGTGCAAAATATTTGTCTGCAAAAATTATAACTTGCAAAAATTTCTTTTTTAACATTCTTGCAGTGCATCTGGAAGGTCGCCCGCGAAAAAACAGTTTGCGAAATGTCTATGATGTCAAAATGCGCAAAAAATATCTTTACTCAAAAATATTGGCTTTTACAGTAATGTTGTGATTAAAGCTATATTATTTTGACAATCATTGAGTGGTATTCACTATAGTTTGATCAGCTCCAAATTGGTGAAACATACAGCAGCAATGAATACAGAAGGACATGGGCGTGGATGATGGCAACAATCGCACTGTGCATCATATGCGTAATGCGTGCTTGCAACCAAAACCGTGTGCATTTTACCAAAACCGTGTGCATTTTACCATAATCGCGCGTGTACGTTTGCATTACTTTTATTCGCGGAGAGATAAAACCAAATATTTCTCGTCAATTTGGAACTGATTAAACTATAGTGGGTCAAAACCAGTAGCCTTTTATAGTAGTGTTGTTACAGGATTGTCATCTTTAGACTTGTAGATAGTTATATTTTGATCATAAGTTTTGCTATGTTTTGATGTCCCAGTTCTTGATTTTATACTTGTAAATTTTTGGGGAAACAAATGAGTTTTGTGAGGATAACTGCTAACACCGTAATAAACATGTTGGACCAAGACTAATACTGATACATTGTCTCCTTACTGCTGTGTGTGGTTTTACTGGCAAATGCACCCTACGAGCCCTTTCAGAATTCCAGTTGCACATCCTCAGAAGTTAGATTGTCAGAAATTTCCCAGATGCGATGATCGTCGTCTGGTGAAATTGGCACCTATTAAAGGCATATTATGTGATCTTTTCCAGAGAGTGCCCTCTATTCATGATTTTTTTTAGGAAGTAGATTTTCTTGCAGATTTACATTTCTGATCATAAATCGTACATACATTCCAAGTTATAGAGCGATATGATTCCTAATTACCTCAAAATCATGGTTTTAGAGTGAAAATATAAAATGTTAACCCGACAGTTTATTTTCACTCTTAAACCATGATTTTGAAGTAATTAAGAATCGTATCGCCCTGTCACTTGGAAAATCTGCTTTCAATTTTTTTTCTCGATGTCGAGGGCGTTCCCTGGTAAGATCACATAATATACCTTTAAACAACTATTCTTATAAGTGCCATTTCATCTTGATTTTCCATGAAAAATGCACCTGTGAGCATAATATCGCACCTACTAGTAAGAAATAGATGACTTATTATCAGTGCCAACAAGATTCATAGGGATTATCAATGAGTTGCTGTGTATCACATGGATGGCTACAGTCAAGACTGTCTTCAGTCAAGACTGTCTTCAGTCAAGACCGTCTTCAGTCAAGACCATCTTCAGTCAAGACCGTCTTCAGTCAAGACCGTCTTCGGTCAAGACTTGTCTTCGGTCAAGACTGTCTTCGGTCAAGACTGTCTTCGGTCAAGACTGTCTTCGGTCAAGACTCTTCGGTCAAGACTGTCTTCGGTCAAGACTGTCTTCGGTCAAGACTGTCTTCGGTCAAGACTGTCTTCGGTCAAGACTGTCTTCGGTCAATACTGTCTTCGGTCAAGACTGTCTTCGGTCAAGACTCTTCGGTCAAGACTGTCTTCGGTCAAGACTGTCTTCGGTCAAGACTGTCTTCGGTCAAGACTGTCTTCGGTCAATACTGTCTTCGGTCAATACTGTCTTCGGTCAATACTGTCTTCGGTCAATACTGTCTTCGGTCAAGACTGTCTTCGGTCAAGACTGTCTTCGGTCAAGACTGTCTTCGGTCAAGACTCTTCAGTCAGGACTGTCTTCGGTCAGGACTGTCTTCGGTCAAGACTGTCTTCGGTCAAGACTGTCTTCGGTCAAGACTCTTCAGTCAGGACTGTCTTCAGTCAGGACTGTCTTCAGTCAGGACTGTCTTCAGTCAAGACTGTCTTCAGTCAGGACTGTCTTCAGTCAAGACTGTCTTCAGTCAAGACTGTCTTCAGTCAAGACTCTTCAGTCAAGGCTGTCTTCAGTCAGGACTGTCTTCAGTCAGGACTGTCTTCAGTCAAGACTCTTCAGTCAAGACTCTTCAGTCAAGACTCTTCAGTCAAGACTGTCTTCAGTCAAGACTGTCTTCAGTCAAGACTCCTCAGTCAAGACTGTCTTCAGTCAAGACTGTCTTCAGTCAAGACTGTCTCAGTCAGGACTGTCTTCAGTCAGGACTGTCTTCAGTCAATACTGTCTTCAGTCAAGACTGTCTTCAGTCAAGACTCTTCAGTCAAGACTGTCTTCAGTCAAGACTCTTCAGTCAAGACTGTCTTCAGTCAAGACTGTCTTGTTTATCTCAGATACCTACGAGCATGCGCTGCTGGAATTCCAATAGAGCTTATAGTAAAGTGCTCAACAAAAGAAAGTCATACACTTTGTTTATGTCTTAAAGAGTGACTTCCAATTATTTTCTATCGATAGACCAAAAAGGCTATAATTAGCATTTTATCATGATAGGCTTGATTACAACCATGTGATAGTTTTACTTTCATTATGGCTGGAAAGAATCATGTGTTTTCATGATATAAAACAAATATTGAATGCTATTTGCTTGTGCAATGTATAACTATATCACTCGGTCCAATTAGGATTATTCCATTACACTCGGCTTCGCCCCGTGCAATGAAAAAATCTAAATTTGACCTTGTGATATAGTTTGTACTGTCACACTCTCGGGCATTCAATATTTGTATACTATACTAGTCCATGAAAATCTGTGACGTTTCCAAAGTCGCATATCCAATACACTACGACCGATGGTTACAAAGCAGATATCCCATATTTGTCCCGTATTGATCACTGCACATTTCCCCTGCATGGGTTAATTCAAATTCAAACTCATGCATGGGCAGTGAAGTATGTTTGATCGATATCTCCAGCAGTCATCCAGGCCATGCAATGCATACACAGCATTTTCTATCCGGGTAGTGTGTTGAAAATAAGAATTTGGAAACATCACAGATTTTCTTCAAATGGGGCTAATGATGGCGTTGTTGTTTTGTGGCAAGTTTGGTACCAAATTGTTCCTTAAAGATTATCTAAATGTGTATCTATCTAAATGTGTATCTAGCCTGTCTGGTCAAAACATAATTGGAAGTCACTCTATATGACATAAACATGACTTACTTTAGTTGAGCACTATAGATTCATTAATATTGGCCGATCAGTTCCTGATTTGGGCAAATTACATTTGACGTCGGAGGAACCATAAAGGACCAACTATGACGCTTGCAGCAAAGTTAAGTTCCTATTGCTTTTGCAAACGTTGAAGCAACTCATCTGCAAATATCAGTCGTTCATGCATGAATTTAAACTACCTAAGTAAATAGCTTGCTATTCAAACATCCTAACAAGTGACACATATAACTGATCATTTCTTTTTTGTAAAAATCAGGATCAAATTAGAAAAATCCCGGGATTCGATCCGGGGACCCTCCGTTCTCAAGCTCCACGTCCCAACCACTAAGCCATGGCCCTCGGCTATACATTCGCGCAGTATACTGCGCTCACTATATAGGCTCAGTTGACTACGTCATCGAAAACCAACGGCACATGCGTTTGGAGAGGGACTTAGGATTAGCATTTTTAGCACTCCGGGGGGTTAGGGTTAACAAGTGACACATAAACTTTGTCACTTTTCTGGATATGAACTACCTACGATGTGAATTAAAATGATAAAACCATTTGTATCAATGATCAGATTATGATATCAAATCACTGCCTCCCCACAAATGGTACTGCATCCAAATGATGACTCTTTAAATATAGGAATATTCATGGCAAATCGTCCGGCCCATCACATGCAACAAACCCATCTATAGTAGATTCACAGACTTGGCCTGTGTACCATATCAGTATAGGTAATATCTTCCAATTGACGGGAGGCAGTGATTTGAAACCTTAATCTGATGATTGGCACATAATGGTTCTATGCTTCCCTGTGTCTTGAATCGCTTCATATAGGTAGTTCATATCCAGAATTGACACTTGTGCCATTGCCCAAATTGATTTTCTTTCTATATAATTTAATCATACTCTATACAATGTGTCACTTGTTAAGATGGCACATTTGAATAGCATGGATGCATGATATTTGGGTATGTGTTGCTTCAACGCTTTGAAGTCCAATATATAGGAGCGACGCCAATAGAATCTAAACGATGCCGATTTTCGCATGCTTGGTCCATTGTGGTTCCTCAAATGTTAAAAATGGAATTGGTCCAAATCAATAACTGATCAGCCAAGATTTATGAATCTACTATAACAAAATACCATCTCAAGACAAATGTGATAGGAAATCCTGTTAATGTCATGGGCATCAAACTGCTTTAAATGTAATGTTCAAAGTCGGTATTAGTTATCTAATTAGGCTAGCTAGCTAAAGTTTTAGAAAAAAAGTGAAATTTTAAAAAAAACCCTCCCTACTGTCGGAGCATATTTAACTGCAGCAAGAGACAAAGTTTATGACCATGTCTGCTCTTACTGTTGGGAATGGAGTATCAGCTTTTTGTCTTCATGTCCATTGACATTCTTCATCACGCGTTGCAATGAATGAATCCAAATTGAAGTGGATGTTCTTGACTTATTTATGGCATATTCGAAGAGCTTTGTTGCAAAAGGGCCTCCATCCACTTCTACATGTTACTCATTTTGCATTATTAAATTTGCATTGACAAGTCCATGTAATTAATCAAATTAGTGTATGGCTGTGTTCATTACTGTTTCTATATGACTTGGATTAGTGCATCCATGCACGCCAATTGAGGCACCAACAATACAAGCCACATTCCAAATAATAAATAGCCAACCATTCAATAATGCAAAATGAGTAACATGTTAAAGGGGATGCAGGCCCTTTTGCAACAAAGCTCTTCATTTGAAGGCAGATTGTGAAACTGTTGGTGCATTGAATTGATGATTTTGTGTGTCAATGGATAAGCCCACACAGGTTACTGATAAACCATTAACAGTGGTGTAGCTAGGTTTTTCATATTGGAGGAGCAAGAAATAAAAGTGAACTGACAAGACTTTACAGACTGAACAAATCCGTGCGCAATCTTGTGCATTTACACTTACTTTGTCATGATTGGGGTATATTTTGGTTCTAAACAAGCTTCTAAAATCTTTAAATTAATTTGGGGGAAACATGCGCACAAAAAATTGCTACCTTTGTACTAATTTGACAATCATAATTCCATGATTCCCCTTGTCAAATGAGCTGACAAAGCCAATCTCAAACGACAGACTCAAAATATTAGTGGGGCAACCCTCCTCCCCCTGGCTACGTCACCGATTAACAAAAAAGAAAAAAAAGTAGCTTTAATCATAAGGTGGTAATATGCTATAACAGAGGGAGAATTTTCTAGCAAAATGCAAGGAAAGCAAAATCGGCCATATTGAAATGTATACAAGCACTTTTTCTATTTTATTAGAAAACTTTCCAAAAAGTACATCACTTATATCAACCTCCATGATTCAAACACACAAGATTACATAACTTTACCAAACCATCACATTTTACATTGATCAGGGTTGTAGCCAGAGCATTTTGAGTGCCGGGCGCAATATTTCGCTATTTGGTACACAATTCTCGCGGCTCAGCGGCCGGGATGTTTTTAGGCTTTTTTAATGCACTTTGAGGGTTCCTGCCACATAATTCCTTGTTTTATGAGGCAGTTGAATGATTTTATCCACAAATTGTTAAAAAAACAAATATAATTTTTTTAGAGTGCCGGGCGGGCCAGCCCAATTGCCGCCCGCATAGCTACAACCCTGACATTGATACTAGATATATGAATGGAAAATAATGGCTGCTATGCTGTCATCTTCCCAACCAATGACATGTCTTTAACTCTGTGATAGCTAACTGAATTTCACATACGGTTGCTGTAAGGCCAAGAAAAAAGGATCGTCTCGCATACCCGCATACATAAGTATGTGGAGTAACTTTCATTGCATGGCCTTATGTGATGAACTCAATTTTTGGGTGGTTTTTTTTTAGTTGTGTGAAAACAATTGAAAAAATAATGGCTGCAAAGCTGCAAAAAAGAAAAGAAAAAAGTGGGCCAAAAACATAATAAATAACGCACACTTGCCATTTTGTGATGAGAGACCATGCGCTAAAGAAAAATTGAATTTTGCAAAGCTATTTTTTTAAGGAAAAGAGCATATAGCATTGCTATTTTCCCAAATGTATGTGTGACAGACCTTTTTTGCCTAACTATTGCAAAATCAAATGATATTAAGTTAAATGATTTAACCATACCAAACTTACATCAGTAGACCTATTGGGCCGTATTCTTGTACGTAATTAAACTTGGTTTTAAGTTAAACATGTGTCTAACTTTGACTTTAGACACAGCGTTTAACTAAACACGTTTCTTGTACATTTGTTTTACTTAAACACGCGTCTAACTCGCCGAAATGTGTCTTTTTTTAAACATGGGTACGGGGGTAGTTTAGTGCGCGTTTAACTAAACTCACGCACCAACTGTATGCCTTGAATGATCACTCAACCGTGCCCGGTGCAAGCTGAGTGCGGATCGTGTAGTCTTTAAAAGTACCATATATTTAAGGCATTTGGTCGATATCTATTGTAACCCATTAGGGCCACACTGAAATAAATAATTGTATACAATCGAGGCAGGACCACTCTGGGAACGAGATTTGCTAAGTTTAACATCACGTTTTGTTAAACACATCGTTTAAATGATAAACACACGTTTAAGTTAGACACACGTTTAGTTAAACACGGTTTTAAGCTAAAACCGTGTTTAGTACGAGAATACGGCCCTTTAAGTTTAAGATGCTTTTTCATTTCTGACTGCTTGATTTGTGACCCAATTAAAAATCACTTTTTTCAAAAGGACATTGTGATTTCTCTAATCAGAAGAAAGCCCATGTTTTCCTCATTTAGATTCTACAAGTGAAAATGTAATTAATAATATCCAAATAAAAGCAGACGACAAACAGCGCTATCAAGATGTCAGCCCAACAAACTTAAAGTTCCCTTATGATGTGGCTTCCGATCGGCAAGGTAAGTTTCACCCCCTGGTATAAACTTGGTGTCACTTCAAGTTTGAAAGCGACATTAGTGCATATTCTCTTCTCCTTTCCCAAATACCCTCAAATTGGAGTTGACTACACAGTTTTATGGTGTGATTACAAGAATACACATTACCTCCTAACTTGAGGTGACAATAAGTAAAGACCAACAGTGACTAGACTAGACTGACATACTTAACACTTTCCATGCAGCTATTAGTTTTACCATACACAAAACCTTTCCCAATTTTCAAAGTTTATCTCAAGAATCCTTGAACCAATACTAGGCATGTTTGTACCTATGTCCATGCATTTTTCATGGTGATTTCATATGGTAATGAAATTCAATAATTTTGACATTTTTTAAACATTGTGTGAATTTTTGGAATGTTGTCTAAAGACACCTGTCGCGTGGAAAGTGTTAACCAGCGTGTCAGCGGTCATTGGTCAAGTTTCATGAATGGTTCCTATGGCAACATCAAGGAAAATGAGATGAATTTTGCTTTCATGGTTTTCACATACGACATGGAACATTCCACTAAAGCAGTGTACTTTATTGTGTTATACACTGCACTGATTCACACTTTCTGTAGCAGGTTGATTGTGTATGCAATTGAAACGGTCAGTGTGGAGGGGGTCCATTCAGATACGATGATTTCTGTAGCAGGTTGATGATGCATTCAATTGAGACTGTCAGTAATGGTCCATTCAGATACGATGATTTCTGTAGCAGGTTGATGATGCATTCAATTGAGACTATCAGTGGAGGTCCATTCAGATAAGATGATTTCTGTAGCAGGTTGATGAATGATGATGCATACATTTGAGACTTTATGTCTGTGGAGGTCCATTCAGATACACAGTGTTCTTTTCATGGTTTTCATACGTCAATGTCATCCTTTGGTAAGATTTTTTCAAGAGTGCATACTAATGACAGCCATTGTCAATGATGGCTAACAAACAAACATTTTCAGACAGTACTTTAGTATTTACAAACAAACAAGGGTGATCCTCTCAATACGTCCTCTTCTGTGTGCTGATGTATAACACTGACAAATACAAAGAAAAATCAAGAAATTATTTGTCAATACAATAAAAGTTACCATTGAGCAAACTCCCACCCCCGCTCCACCATTCCCTCATTCCCCAAACAGTAGATATTTAACTGCATCTAGGTTTGAGTCATTATCCGTTGGCCAAGTTGCTATGTACGAGGGGCATTCAATAAATACCTGCAACCATTGAAAATCTCTGAACCGTGACATGTGTCAATAAAATTAACTTATGATACTTAAACTGTAAGTCTTAACTGTAAGCCTTTCTCACAGAAAATCTCAAACATGTGGGTCATTTTTATCATGTAATTTCAGTACTATAAACATCATGGTCTCTGGGCACTGAAAATTGACAAGAATCAGCATTATAAATCAAGCGCCACCATTAACACCATAAACGCACGTATCTTAATGCATGCCATAAACTTGTCTTACAAATTTCCTGCCATTGTAACATTTAATTCCCTAACCAATGCCCTGAGATCACGGTATTCACAGTGCTGAAATGTAATGATAAAAATGGCCTATGTGTTTGAAATTTTCTGTGAGAAAAGAGTAAGACTTACAGTTTAAGTATCATAAGTTTATTTTACTGACACGTGTCACGGTTCAGAGATTTTCAATGGTTGCAGGTTGAATGCCCCTCGTATGTGCGTGTCTGCCAACCTCCATGCCACAAAGAAATGCAGATAGCTTTTAACCTCTCCCCCTTTGTGATGCAATTTTCAGGTTGGGATGCCAATATAATTTATATTTGATAACAATTCGAACTAGAAAAAACTTTGCATTAATTAAAGGTTCTATCGCAAAGACAAATTTTGGGGCACAAATTACAAAGCAATTCTTGAGGTCTACAAACAGATGGTAAATGCAAACATCAATTGATCAACTATTTTGTGACCATATGTTCCACTGAAACATAAGAATAGCATATCACTGATTGGACCGTTCTTTTGGTTTTAGCTGTATATGGAATTTGATACTAGGTGCCCACCTTACAGAAGCCCAACACAAAACGGTTTACTTCGATACATCATACAGAAAACAATTTTGAGTAAAATATTAATTTAAATCTGTTCCCTATAGTTTCACAATGCGTGCTACATACACAGATAAGGCCAAACAAAAAAAATAGGTTTGTCTCAAAGCTTGCGCGCGCATTGGTTTTGAAATGCCAAAATACCGCGTCTGAAATGCAGGAAATTGTAAAATCAATTTTTATTTTCCCTACAAATTTTTATTTCAAGTTTTTATCAAAAATACCGGCAGATTTTCCTTTTCTCAAACTTTTACATAACTCAGTTCTTCAAAAATCGCTGCAAAATTGTTCTTTACACAACTACATCACAATATTCATTTCAAATAGAAAAAAACAATATCAGAAAGTGTCAACGGTTGCAAATAGTAAGAGTACACAAATAAAAAAATTGTAAAAAGAAAAGAAAAGAGAAGACAAAAAACCGCGCGCGTCACCCGATTTTGAAGCCTTCACAAGCTTTGAGACAAACTTTTTTTTGTTGTTGCCTAAGTGTATGTCACAGTAGCCCTAAAAGGAGTTGGTTACCTGCAGCTGAAAAAGTAAACACCACTCCAAATCAAGATGTCATCACACTTACCATTGTTCCCCCTTATGAAAGCATCTCCATATTTATTCTTCAGCTGTCCATTGACATATTCCTCCGTTTGTTCTAATGCTATATTCATGTACCCATCTAAACAAGCTAACACTCCTGAAAGATACAATCATAATAATAATAATAATCGGTATTTATATAGCGCCTTTTCCAAATGGCTCAAAGCGCTGTAATTTTGCTGCTGGTGAATCATCAGAATCACGTCGCATCAACTAGGGTGCTGCCAATTTCTAGCGCAAACCTATCCGCACTTAGATTGTAACATCCACCATTTTTCAATGCAGCTCCCCAAATACCATTGGGTCATGGAAGTTTTTGATAACCGAAACAACTGATCACCGATTTTGAAAGCAGGAGGAAACCGTAGATCCCGGAGAAAATCTGCGAGAGCGTGTATGGATCGTGATAAACCAAATGCACATAAAGCCCGGTCGTGCACAGAATTGAACCCAGGTTTCATTGGTGCAAGGCGAGGGAACTACCGCTGCGCCAATACGCTCCCCATAATGAATACATTGATATATAGATTGTCCAGATCGGTACATACATGTACCATATGAAAAGAGCCACTAAAAGACTACAATTTGACACAAAATGCAATTCAAACATCTACAATAAGAAAATCCAGGAGTAATTCTGTTATACCCTTCACAGAGGTATTCTTAGTGCATGATTTTTAAGAACGACGCATACTACGATGTTTGAAATTATGCTGGCAAGCGTCGCGATGTGGACAGAAATGTTAATTTTGAGAGCACGACCTCAGGCAAAGTGGAATAGGTCACAGACTTGCATGCTGGTGGATCGGGTTTGAACCCTGTTAGTGGCGGGGCAGGTTTCCTCCCTGATTTCAGATCATTTCGTCTCCATAATTTTATCCCTGATTTTACCTCGGGGTAGTGAGGGTTAAATACCAATGCCAATAATCAGTTTCAAGTACAATCGACTCTCGAGTTGAGTTTCACTGCTACTGGTCTGCCAATAATCTGTTTCAAGAAATCACTTGGCTACTAACCTCTATAATCGACTCCAGAGTTGAGTTTCACTACTACTGGTCGGCCAATAATCTGTTTCAAGAAATCACTTGGCTACTAACCTCTATAATCGACTCCAGAGTTGAGTTTCACTACTACTGGTCGGCCAATAATCTGTTTCAAGAAATCACTTGGCTACTAACCTCTATAATCGACTCCTGAGTTGAGTTTCACTACTACTGGTCGGCCAATAATCTGTTTCAAGAAATCACTTGGCTACTAACCTCTATAATCGACTCCAGAGTTGAGTTTCACTACTACTGGTCGGCCAATAATCTGTTTCAAGAAATCACTTGGCTACTAACCTCTATAATCGACTCCTGAGTTGAGTTTCACTACTACTGGTCTGCCAATAATCTGTTTCAAGAAATCACTTGGCTACTAACCTCTATAATCGACTCCAGAGTTGAGTTTCACTACTACTGGTCTGCCAATAATCTGTTTCAAGAAATCACTTGGCTACTAACCTCTATAATCGACTCCTGAGTTGAGTTTCACTACTACTGGTCGGCCAATAATCTGTTTCAAGAAATCACTTGGCTACTAACCTCTATAATCGACTCCTGAGTTGAGTTTCACTACTACTGGTCTGCCAATAATCTGTTTCAAGAAATCACTTGGCTACTAACCTCTATAATCGACTCCTGAGTTGAGTTTCACTACTACTGGTCGGCCAATAATCTGTTTCAAGAAATCACTTGGCTACTAACCTCTATAATCGACTCCCGAGTTGAGTTTCACTACTACTGGTCGGCCAATAATCTGTTTCAAGAAATCACTTGGCTACTAACCTCTATAATCGACTCCCGAGTTGAGTTTCACTACTACTGGTCGGCCAATAATCTGTTTCAAGAAATCACTTGGCTACTAACCTCTATAATCGACTCCCGAGTTGAGTTTCACTACTACTGGTCGGCCAATAATCTGTTTCAAGAAATCACTTGGCTACTAACCTCTATAATCGACTCCCGAGTTGAGTTTCACTACTACTGGTCGGCCAATAATCTGTTTCAAGAAATCACTTGGCTACTAACCTCTATAATCGACTCCCGAGTTGAGTTTCACTACTACTGGTCGGCCAATAATCTGTTTCAAGAAATCACTTGGTGTCTGTTTTCTGCTCATGTTTGGTTTGGATTAAGGGTCTGCTACTTTTTCAATTGATAATCTGCAACAAAAGAAAACATTTTTATTCTAATATTATAAAATACAACTATTAATCCTAACCCCGGTTTAGGGTTTTTGACCGGGATCACAATTTTTGAGGAAAAAACACCAACTAAATCACCGGGAACATGCCGGGACCCTCTGTTCTCAAGCCCCACTTCCCAACCGCTAAGCCACGGCCCTCAGCTACACATTCGCGCAGTATACTGCGCTCACTATGTAGGCTCGGTTGACTACATCATCGAAAACCGACGGCGCATGCGTTTGGAGAGGGACTTAGGATTAGCATTTTTTAGCACTCAGGGGGTTAGGGTTAACTTTTGGGAATATTATTTAAAACTAGTTATTGGCAGTCTTGTATACAGGGTGAGTCAAAAAAAAGTTTATCCTAATTGAAAAAATTGAAGAAAAAAAATTTCTGACCACAAAATCAAGGCAAACAAAACTTTAAATGATTGCGCCATTTCTTTGCTATCATCTGGAAAAAAATTCACGCTATTTGATGATACCGTTAAGTAAATATGACTATTTCTGTACAGGAGCTGTTTTTTCACCAAAAACACGGTTTTTAATTTCAAGCTTAACGAGCTTAATAATGTTTACTAGGATTATGATGTAAAGCATTACACATCTTGTTTATTAAAAGAATTAAGTAGACATCTTGTTTATTAAAAGAATTAAGTAGACAATCTCAGTTAATAAATAATAAAGATGAAAAATTTGTTGGAGTTTATAAATGAAGAAATAAAAAATAAGTTGACCTCCCTACTGATAAATAATAAGTGTCTTTAGTTCTTTAGTGATATGCCATGATCTTATTCTTCTGCACATGACTCATGAGTATGACACACAATTTTAGGCATAATTCTGTTATACCCTACACACCTACATCGGTAGTATGCGTCGTTCTTAAAAAAACATGCACTATGAATACCTCTGTGAAGGGTATAACAGAAGGAAGTGTCTATACAGCCGATCATCGGATGGCCAATGTGTACCAGACTATACAGCCGATCATCGATAGAGGGGGTAAAATCCCTGCAGTTTTACTTCAAGCCAATGGTATACCAGACAATACAACCGATCGTGACTCGCGCGAGCGCGACACTGTTCGGTCATTCGGTTGGGATCGGAGTTGAGACCAGCGGCCGTCATCACTAAATACAACACAAAATACTAAATACAAAATGTGATTGATTGCATGCCTTTCACCTCATCTCTGCTTTGCACCAATGCTCACAAAAGTAGAACTGGATTATAAATACGTTTCTGCTCAGAATGTTCTAACTTGTTCGGGTTATAAAGACTCACAAAACCACCCAAAATAAATTTGAAAACAAAATTCCAACTCACTACGCTCGCCATTACTTTAGGCCTAGTAAAAAATGTTCCATGTTTCCCGTCCCCGCCCGCCTCTGTTTTAGCCGCCGCCTCCTTAGTCGTCCGTGCAAGGAGTTATAACTCCTTGCACGGACGTACTGACTGTGTAAACAAACAAACATAATCAAACAAACAATAAGAGATAGGAGCAGGGGTGTGCCACTGAGCTTGCCGATCGGGTCCACTTTTAAATTGAACTTAGTCAGCATAGAATTGGTGGCGCTGTTCTACCGATAAGGCGTAATTGTAGCAGACGACGCGACGCTGGCCACGCGTCTCTCAGATGACCCAATTATGGCAACGGGAGTGCACCATTTTGAATTATTTTTAACAGTCATCGCCCGGTTAATGATAAAAAGTTTAATATTCGCGATTACGTGTTCTTCACTACGAATTCAAAATGTAGGTTTCGCGTGGCCACCGTCGTCTGTGTAAATCTACAGCGCCCCCAAACTTATGCTGACTAACAATTCCGTTAAACCTGGTTAAACATTGTTAAACGCGTTAAACGCCGGTCACTGACGTATTCCGGACGATTACCATAATTTATTCAAATATGCAAAAGGGTCCGTTTTCGCTACGTACGTTAGTATAGGACTTTCCTATCCCAAAATTAATAGTATCCCTGATAGGAGTCAGGCCTATTCCGGCTGATAGTATTTTGACTGATAGCCTTTGCTTTATTTATTGCACAATAACGATCATCGGCTGTATAGTTTTTCACGAAATAGCTGACCGATCATCGGCTGTATAGCCTCTGCCGAAATAGCTGACCGATCATCGGCTGTATAGCCTCTGCCGAAATGGCTGACCGATCATCGGCTGTATAGCCTCTGCCAAAAATGCCATAACAGAATTACTCCCAATTTTACAATGTCAATTGTCCATCAATAATACGACTAGTAGGCTACGTACGACACGCCGGATATTATATAGGCCTGTGTTTATTTCGTTACAGGATAGAAAACACGATATATCCTAGAAAACAACAGGATAATGCCGATACGTATAAATAAAATGAATTCAGCTGTTATTTAGCAGAGCAACAACGCAAAATAAAAATTAATTTCAAAATAATAAGCTTACGTCCAATTCTCGAATGTTGAAACTGCTAAAGACAGCCTGTGTTTAGAGAGGAGCTATATTCAAGGCTGACATCCTTATGGGGCTGGACGGACAGGTGGGTGGAGGGTACTTTACCGTTTATTTCGTTATAGGTGTGCGACTATTTTAAAAAGCACCAAACCTAAAAGGCTCTGGATATGACCACATTTAAATTTTGAAATCATGGTTTAAAGAGTGAAAATAAACTGTCCTGCTAGCAGGACAGAAATTTATTTTCACTCTATATTCCGCTCTAAAACCATTTTGAAGTAATTCGGAATCGTATCGGGAATCGTATCCAGGCTCTGTAACTCAGAATATATTTATGATTTATGATTTATAAAATCTACTTTTTTTTAAACAAAAAATCATGAATAATGGGCGCCCCTGGAAAAGATCAGTTTCAACCCTTTTTTATGACATTTATCAAGCACTGTAACTTTTAAACTAATAATGTAATGACTAATGTACATAAAAGTATACAATTTTGTAAATGAAGTTAGTCGTAGAATCCATTTTTGGTATCAAATTTCACAAAAAATAGTGATTTTTACATTTTTGCCCAAAAATCACTTTTTTGCGCCTACGTTTTTCAGACAACCTCATAAAACCAGTTTTTGATTAAAAATTCCAAAATGTCACCAAAATCATCTTAAGTCAATATCTAGGAGCGCAATTTTGTGGCTAAGACCGGCCTTCAAGATGAAAAGTATACCTTTCGAATGCCGTTTGTTTTTATCTCAATTGCTTTATCCAGTCGAAAAATATGCTGCATATGAAAGCTTATTTAGTTATCTTGAAATTCATACAAACACCGAATCCAAATACGAAATGTTTAACAATGAAAATGATACATTCCCCAAAAATCATATTTGTCTAAAACAGGGGTTCTCAACCTGGGGGTCGTGACCCCCATGGGGGTCGTTTGGGGTTTTCCAGGGGGTCATGAAGAGGTCATAAATATAGCTTTTCGGGGAACCATTTTGATATTTCGCTCTAAAAATGGCTTAACAACTCAAAGAACACGTTCAAATATGCTGAATTTCCTGCTCGTTACACTCGCATCATATAACCAAGCAGTTTAAGTTTGAATAAATCTGGTATTTTTTCATTCTTTTTTTTTGGGGGGGGGGGGGGGGGGAGGTCACGGTTCTGACCAAGAAGGTCAAAAGGGGTCGTAGGTCAAAAAGGTTGAGAACCACTGGTCTAAAAAGTGGGTGTATCCTTGGTGTAATTCATTCATGAGTTAGACAGGTGTTAAGACTCAATTACTGAATAAAGCTGTCTAATCCTTTAATAATCCTTTAATATATATACAGTTAACACAGATTTTGTGCTAGGCTTATAATTCCGTGCAAAATTACGTGAAGGATAAACCAAAAAGTGGCACAAACCCGATTTTGAGTGCTCATTGTTGATCTAACATATTTTTTAATTGAGCTGAGACAAGTAAACAATCAAACGGCATTTGAAAGCCACTAAGGGACCGTTCATTATTTATGGTGGAGGGCGGGTTGGGACAAATTTGAGACTCGTGTGTCAAAATTACCTAACCCCCCTACAGCTGAAAATGAAAATGACATGACCCCCCCCCCCCCCCCCTGCTAACCAGTAGCTTTTTACAACAGATCGTCCGAGGCACAGAAAATATTTGCTGTCCACAAGTAGTCTCATAACTGAAATGTTTTTGAAGTCGATAGGTTTAAGAAAATATGCGCGAAGCGCAGAAAAAAGGCACTTACCCTCCAAAATAGACTCTAAAATCACCCAATCACCACCATCTTTATAGTTTTAAAAAGTTACACAACCCCCCCCCCCCGTTTAAGAATAAAAAGTTACATAACTCCCCTATTTCAACATATGAAAGTTACATGAAGCCCCCTATAGTTTACCCAACCGCCCCTCCACCATAAATAATGAACGGTTCCGTAAATTATCTTTTAGATGATATTGATATCGATATATTTATACCGCCCCCCCCCCCTCCCCCCTCCCCCCCCCCCCCCCCCTCCCCCTCCCCCACCTCTGTTTATGCCAACTGCCCCGATTCCACCGCTCAGTGAGATCAAATAAAGTAAAGTCAGCCTTCATGATATTGCTGCGTAAAATGAGAAATGCTGTGATTGGCTAATAATACTTATCGTAAATTTGCCCGAAACTCACACATATTTCCTTCAATAAGCCATATATAGAATACTATTATGATTCTTTTGTGAAACAACTCAATTTTTATTTATTATTTATAAGATGGGTTGAATAATGAGATTAATCCATCGTCATTTTCAAATTCCCAATCAAATTGCGACCAAGGATTTTAAGTCACATGGTACCATTTTGGCCAATCATGGATCGACATGGTACATCTCTGGCCAATCAGCTGTTGAGACTTTTGAGTAGCGGTGAGTTCAAAATTCATTTCGTGATTTTCTTTGTCGTAATTGGACGTGTTTACGTGTACGGCATCCAGCATTTAAAAAAATATAACATATAAAATAAGATATTATTTGCCATAAACTAACCTACAAAATGTCTCGCAACAATATTTACTACTCAGACAAATACACAGATGAGGAATTTGAGTACAGGTGAGGATGATTATTTAAAAGAAAGATTTTACACTTAAATTTGAATTAAAATTATAAAAATAAAATTAATGTTTTGACATGATTGATTTGGTTTGAATTTTCTCTCCGAATGGTTTCAATATTAATTTTTACGACTAACTAAAGCTCCTCTCCCTCCCGTGGGGTAATAGTTACACGTATATGGAATAATAAGCTGTAAAATGTATAGCCTATCTATTCTATATATTAATTCCGTTATGATGGGCCGACACGACAGAAAAAACGCGAACGCATTTGTTGTTTGACTAGTCCGAGGTGGCTCAGACTCCGTTCCGATACGATCACTGATCCCCCCTCCACGAGTGGAAGGAACGACAACACTACGCTACGTGAACGGGCTATATTGTTTGACAAGCTGAAGGAGCAGGCATGACCGGGATTCCCGGTTCATGATTCATTAATTAATAATAATGGATTAATGGGACCTTCATCTGTTCATTATAATTATATTTTTATGTTGTAAAAACTCTATGAAAAAACTTATTGCTTGCGTTTTATTTTAGGATTTTAGTTTACACATAGGCCTAACTCTACCTAGGCTAAACTAGGCCTATTTTAATATGGAAAAAATATTGTGCGCCTTTGACCAATTGAGTTTGACTTTAATAAGTTTAAAATAAACTTGAATAAATTCACCCACACAACAGTGACAGTCACTGTCAGACAGTCATGACTAAGTAGTCAGATTTATAATTGAACAAACACGTTAAAGCAGCGTTTTGCGTACATTGCGCGAAGCGCGCATGACCATGAATATTTCGGGCGCGATTATCTAGACTTTCACTTTGTGCTGCGTGTGTGACTGTGTGGTGTTCGTTCAATTTGTAATCATTATCATACTATAACTATTATACTATACTCTATATCTAGATCAGTGGTTCCCAACCTTTTTCTGGTGGTGACCCCATTCCAGAAACTAGCATCAGAGCGTGACCCTTACAGATAAAAGTAATTGTGTGTTTACTGTGATACAACTTAGAATTTTGTTAAATTAGGCTAATCCGCGACCCCATAAAAAGCGCGTCGCGACCCAGAGGTTGATTGCATTCGATTGAACAATAAATTATGTCATTTAATGACGTTTATGTAAGGAGTGACCTAGATCGCAAAGCAACCTTTAGTTTGTTTATCAGCTTAATTTACCAACTATAATAGTCTATTATTTTGTCCATCACGAGACGGTGACGTAACTGCGTATTCATCTTATTGCAGCACATCACTATCGGTCATCAGTTCGGCGGAACTCCAAATTCGGATACGTATCAGAATTCGGATATCCATATATCCGATTTACGATACGGGAATCCGAATTCGGATACTCAAATGTTGTTTTTGACCGGCCATATAATAGTCTATTATTTTGTCCATCACAAGACGGTGACGTAACTGCGTATTCATCTTATTGTAGCACATCACTATCGTTCATCAGTTCGGCGGAACTCCAAATTCGGATACGTATCAGAATTCGGATATCCATATAGGCCTATCCGATTTACGATACGGGAATCCGAATTCGGATACTCAAATGTTGTTTTTGACCGGCCATGTCATGTCATGTTTGGCCGGCCATGTCATGATGTTTGAAGGCAGCACATGAGCTACATACATGTTTACGGAATATTTTTGTTATTTTTCATCTAATTTTGGCCGAAATATTATGTTTTCTGTGACCAGGACATCATTCCAAGCCGTTTTATGGAATTAATTTTCCACAGGTAAATTTATAGTTTATACAAGGAAGAATTACCTCATGTACTTAACCAGTCTGCGCCGTCAAATAGGTGAGTGCGCCAATGCAAAACAACATTTGAGTATCCGAATTCGGATACCCTCCGTATCGTAAATCGGACGAGCGTTGAAAGACAGAAGATACATGTGGCGTGTCTAAAAGCTGCGTCTCATAAGTTACGTCACTGTCCAGAGGATGCCAAATAGTCTAGAGTATAGTGACTGATATTACCAACTGCTGATTCAAAAGCCTAATTGGTTACATGGGACTTGTTTGATCAATTTTATTAAATCTTGTTTTTTATGTCACTATTTTTTTCTTACCAGACATGTGATGTTACCCAAAGACATTGCCAAACTGGTGCCCAAGTCTCATCTGATGTCAGAAGGAGAATGGAGAGGAATTGGTGTTCAACAGAGCCAAGGATGGATACATTACATGATGCATGAACCAGGTTCGTAACTTTTAACACTTCGATATTATCAGGGACTGAAATAAGACAAGAATACATTTTCTCAAAGATTCTCAACGGGAAAATTGCGAGAATCCAAATTGATTCTCGCAAAAAGGATTGATTTGTTATTGTGATTATGTGAAATCACACAAACTATAGATGAGGTGACTGTTGTTTTACATCAGTAGTGTTTACAAATTGATTAGCGCCTGGTAGAGGTACTAGTCCATGACTACTACTGCATACATTACTATATGAAAGCAAAACACACAACACTGAGCGCCAATTTTAAAAGCACGGGCAACCAGATTTAGTACCTGGTCTCTCATTGTGCTTAGGGATGCATACCATGACTACTGCACTATTACACCGTAAGCATGGTAAGTAATGATCAATCAAGTGTGAATTAAAGCACCGTTCCCTGTAGGTGCGCACGCAAACCGCCGGGCACGACGTCATCGGTCACACCATCTATCTATATAGTCCAATTAATAATTGAACGAACAACATGCACACAGCACAAAGATGATTGAAGTTAGGGTTGTCAATTGTCATGCTTTATTTGTGTTACGACGACGACAGAAATCATCAAATTTCACCATAACATTTATTTTTTATGTTCTTATATGGGAGGAAGAGTGAATGGCTAATAATTCCATGCTTACAGGTAGTCTATTTGTGATATGTCATCATTGTCATGTGAGAGGAGGAAATTTAAGAGGGGCTTTGAACTCGCAAGTTGAGTTGTCATGAAATTATATTTTCATAATATGAATTTCGTTTTAACAATTTTTTGCTTTTATTTTATTTTTCATCTCTTTGCAGAGCCACACATTCTGTTATTTAGGAGAACAAAGCCTGAGGAGAAGATACCTCTAAAGGAAGTTTCCAACAAGCAACACTAACAGTAAAGCAATCTCCCAACTCAATCAAATCATCATCGTAAATTGACAGCAGAGACTTTCCCAGTCAGTCCCTTCCTTGTACATATCGCCCATGTATATAAAATGTTGTACAGAAACATTGTAAATTATATTCCGTGGAAAGAACTATATTTATATATTCTCTGCTGATGTGTTCAATTGTTGGATCCGAAATCGCGATGCAAAAGTTCAAATGTATAATTTATACATTTGTATGTAATAAGGTGCGATTGCAGATATGTTGGATATTTACCAGTCCAATACTTATGTCTGTGATGCCCTGAAAATGAACTTTATGTGGGTGCAATGTTTAGGTGCTTTAGGTTCAGTTATGGATTGACCAATTGTGTCATAACTCATTTATGTTAACTTTGCACCCAATGGATGGTCTTGGTGGTAATTTTTCTGCATTTAATTGTTTTGTTTAAGTAACAAGTCACAAGTGCATTGTAATTTGTAATAAACTACTAATGTACTGTGGTGTCCTAGAAACCACATGGCATATTTATAGTTTTTTCAAAATTTATACCCTTCTTTTCAACTAATTCTTTAATAAAATATTGACCATGATTTCATTGAATAAATTAAAAGAATAATATAGACCAAAATGACATACTGTTTGCTTCAGTTAACATTTTCACTGCACTTGGTCTTTAATATCATTTATTTTCGTCACTTTTAAGAAAATTATATCCAGAGGTGTCTATGCTTCCAGAAATAACACTGCCCAATCCCCAAGCTATCTTGCCCATCTGCTTTGATCATTAACTTCGATCATTTACTTCCATTTTTTCAAACCCCCAATAGGAGTTAATCATTAATTCTTGGCATTTGCTATGATTAATGGCACTGAGGGAGAATAGACACCTTTGAATTTAGCAGCCAAAACCAAAGTAGGTAGAAAGTAGGACATTTTAAATATGTATAGAATTTATCTTTATTTGGGTTATTTTTAGATTATAGTTAAGAACAAGACAGTTGTTTTTTGTCCAAAGTCAGGACACAGTGCAAATTCTAGTCTTAGTCTTTCTTTTCCTTGGCATTTTTGATAATGTTGTCAAGAGGGTTACAATGAATAGATCGCCGATTATCATTTAAGTAAATTTGTGTAGGGTAAAGTCGCCTATTTTCGGTCACTTGGCAAAAATTGTGTAATCGCATCGGTTGTCGCCATTTTAACAGCAATACCGGCATCAACTATGCGGGGGCTTTTTAGCTGTCAGTTTATAACGACGATGTCATTTTCATTACACGATTTGGACGAAGTGACCGAAAATAGGCGACTTTATCCTAATTCAAAAAAGACAATTGCAATGCATGATATGATTTCTTCCTTCGCAGTGTGTAGAAACTTAAAAGAAAAGCATTTAGGAAACTCTCACTGGGTGAATGGTAATTATTGGTTTTCCCTTTCCTGTTTGGCACACCACATAGACACTGAAAATTATGGCACTTGTAGCTCAGATGGTTAGAGCGTCGCGTTATATTATTACTATACTATAATTCGAAGGTCGTTGGTTCAAATCCGGCTGAGGGCGTTTTTTTTGTTGAATCGGTGTTTGTGTCTCTGCCAGTCACTCTGGATTTAATCAATAATTATTATTATGTACAATAAGGGGTCGTCCATAATTTTCGCCATGTTCAGTTACGTACAAAGCGTACGTAAGAGGGGGGGTCGAAATATACCCCAACCGTACGTAACTTAAATGGCGATCTTGAGAGGCGGGATTTTTTTTTAAAGTACAAATTAAAATAAAATTTCGCCATTTATTGCGTACATAACTCGAGGGGGGAGGGGGGTAAAAAGTTACGTACGCTCTGTACGTAAGTGAAAATGGCGATAATTTTGGACGACCCCTAAGGCGGCGGGGGAAAACCCATTTTACGGGCCTGTCCGTGTCAACCCCTTTTTTATTTACATACAATTTGTTGTTGTTGAAATTCACCAACATTTTGCGAAAAGCTTCAAAACAAAAACACCACACTAACCGACCCTACCTGTTTGCCTGTAGAACAGGGTGTGGTTTTTTTGGTTGTCTAACTGAAATTTGCTTTTGATGTTATCTATGGTGATAACAACATTCTTTGCCAACTAATAAGGCCAAAAAAAAAAGGGTTTGTCTCAGATGACATGAGAGACTGAAAATCTAATGCGGTCTGCGGATTTTATTTTTATTTATTTTTTTCAATTTAGACCTGATCGTCATTTGTTTGGTCAAAAAGTTGGATTTTGCAAGATTTTTTTGAGAAAATTGAAAAAGAAAAAAAAATTGGGAAAAAAAATGAAGAAAAAAAAGAAAAAAAAATGCTTACGCGGGCGGTTTCGGGAATGCGCGCGGGTCATCTGAGACAAACCTTTTTTTTTTGTTGGCCTAAGTGTATGATAAATGTTGGATTGGTCATAATTTTTTTTTTGTCATTTGTATAATAATTATTATTATAAATGACAGTTATGTACCGGTATGCAATTTAATTTATACTTCTTGTAAGCATGAACTACGTGTACGTGGTTGGTTTCATGTTTTAAATGATTGAAAACGATATCTTTGAAACAGTATTTGAACCAAGGGTGAAATTCTCATCATTATTAGTTTAGTTATTAATATTATTTTATTTTTATTTTTTATTGAGAATATCATGTACGTATCCTCAAAGTGTAGACATAAAATCTAACAATAGAATAGATCCCTAAAGATGTAGATGTGAAAAGAGTTTCTTTGGTTAACTTTAACCCCCTGAGAACTACCGGCCGATTGGTCAGAAAGATAGATTTATTGCACCAATCAGAGACAGTTTTGTTAGAATAATTGTATCCCTGATAAAGATTGGAGTGGAGCTGCATTTTAATTGGCTATTCAAATGAGTATATCTTGCAATCTGTAAGATAAGCCGGTAGTGCCCAGGGGGTTAACCAAAAAGCTTGGTTATTTGCTTTTATATTCTATAATTTTGTAGAATTCACACACTGTATCATACGAATACTTGTTAATGTGTACTGATTGAGTGAGATCAGAATTTGCCGAATGTGTTGCGCAACAAGGCTCTATCTTGTAAAGATGCCAGGGCTTGTTACAATGTGTAGTCTATAACAGAAGTAGACCATTGATACTGAAAGTAAGTAGCACATCTCAGTTGTGAAAAGCCAATAGCTGCCACCTGTAATATACAACGAAACACAAACTCACAATGGCAGCAGCCATTGCAGATAGGGCTTTGTTGCACGAATCCATATGAAATGGGAGAATACAGTACTCAAATTCTAAGTATATTATTGTTATGGACATGGTGTATAAGATATGCTAGTGATTTGTACCCTAACCAATTTGGTCAATAATGAATGTTAACAGTCATCAAGATAATGGGCAGGAAAATGATGTTAACATTCAGTTATGTACAAACTGTGTAACGTAATGCATACATTTCATATGCTTTGTGGTATTACAGCACAGGTCGTTGAATATGCCGCATACTTTTCTTTGTTAAACACCATCCCATTTCTATGCTGCCATACTATCAGAAATGTTATTGTTTCTATTATCTCTGTACAAGTTAATGATCAAAGTAACATTTGCAATAATATCTTAATTGAAATGAATGAATATGGCTGTGTGAATGTTTCCAAATTGTTGCATGTTGTCAGTTTTATGTTCAATGGATACCCAGGTTGATTAGGATATTATGGAAAACAACTTTGGCCTCGAATGTCCAAGAGCTGCACTGCTGCAGTTGTAATGCAACTTTGCCCATGCCTTTACTTTGGGTATGAGGGTCTTTGCTAGTTCAATGGTGTGATTAATTATTCTTCTTTTAACCCCTGAGAACTACCTACTGATTGGTCAGAAACATGGATGCATCATTTGTTGCACCAATCAGAGACATTGTTAGAATAATTGCATCCTTGATGATAAATATTGGAGTGACATTTTCGAAGCAGTATTATATTCGGTATTCAGACGAGTATAACCTGTATTAATTAACAGATAGGTAGTGCTCAGGGGGTTAAAGTTGACAACTTAATTCTGGGGATTATTTGCAATGTGCTCGAAGCAAGCTAAGCACAGTGGTGTGATCTGGTTTTTATAGAGGACACTTCTGCACAGGGGGCGTTTCCGTAACCTGACATACTTTATCTGACACACTTTTAGTTTTATTTTACAGTTTCTTTAGGCGTTCAAGGGTTGTTAAAGAAGTGGTATTAAGGGGGTGTTCAACGGTAGAAGTGTTTAAGGAATGGGCGGGTGTTTAAAGGGGTTCAAGGGTATTTAAGGCGAGGTAAAGGCAGTACACCAGTGTTTAAATAATAGAAATACACTACATCCTGTCCCCATTCCTAACCTCTTTTCAAAGTTATATAATTGTTGGGTTACTTATTAGTGACCAAAGGGGAGGGCCAATCTCCATAAAATCAAAAACACCCCCTTAAATACACCTTAAATGCCCCCACCCCTTGAACATCCCATAAACGCCCCCTTGAACGCTCCTTTAACACTAAACACCCCCACCCCTAACATCCCATAAACACTCCCTCGATACCCCCTAAACGCCCCCTTAACAGGGCTCAAAATACACAGGTGGGCGAAGGACGATTGGCCCATTTTTTACAAAATAGCCCCTGAGAATGTTTAGGCCCATGGTAAAATGTACTAAAGGGGCGATTTGTGGCAGAATTTCCTTAAAATAGCCCTCATAACTCAACAAGTATTTGAACCCCTGCCCCTTAACACTCACTAGACACCCCTTGAACACTGAACTTTAACAACTCTTGAACACCCCCTTAACACTTCTGTTTCAATCCCCAATGTTTCAAATATTTTGTTATTAAAATTCATTGTGATTTATTTCAATGAAAAGCTGATGTCTCTTTGAAGCTTTCCAACAATACCTAATGTGTATCAATCACTTGTTTCATTACTTGCTTGAAAATGTGCCAATCAGCCAATTTCACTGTTTTGTGCTCAAAAGATCAACTCTCTGTTCAATGAATGGTTACAACTACATTGTACAGTGTGGAGTGATTCAAGTTGCTTAGCACCGAAATAGTAATTGCTTCAGTTTTGATTAGCTTTCCATTGATTTGAAACACAATTAACAAAATATACGAAAGATAGTTGGCTGGATACAAATATCCGAACATTTTTGAGGGGCTTAGATTGAACCAAGTTTACACTATTTAACGTCCAAGTTAATATTCAATGCAAAATGGTTGTACCTACAAGTTAATCTTTGTAGACCCTTTTCCCTGTCTCTCTAGAAATTCATTGCTTGAACAACACCCTGCTGCTTAAAATATCCAGCAGCAAACTATAGAGGGCGCCATTCAAGAGACCACTCACATACAGGGCTGCTCACAGAAATCCTTCTGCTTATCAATGAGATCGATCAATGAACCCCATTGCAATAATCGCCTCAAATTTCCTGGGGTAAAAAGTATGGGGAAGTGGTTACAGTGAGTGAACTAGGCTGAACCCTTTAGCAGTACACACAGCGTTGCCAGGCCAGAGAGTGTTGTTCATAGAGTGACAAGGAAAAGGTCAGCTAAGAAGACTACCTATGAGTAAGCTATACTCCATTTGGCTTCCTCTAGACAGTGATGTAACTTAACAGGCGCAGCTTTTACACACGCGTATGTATCTTCAGTCTTTCAACGCTCGTGTGTGTATGCCAGCGCCTCGAGTAGGCGCGAGCGTTTTGTGTTGCAATTGAGTAGAATACGCAGTTACAACACTGTCTTGTGATGGCCAAAAAGACCATATCACAAATTTGTTTAGATTTGTAAAGATTTTTTTATTCTGCAATAAACGGCTAGATTATGGGCTACCCTACCTCTTTATAGAATTAAAATCGCTAGCTCGGCACCGAAGACTTGCAACTATTCGTGGTATAGCTTACTCATAATTAAAACCAGTAAAATGAACTCTTTTGAAGGACTAATATTACCACTATTTAAAAACGTCTTGTACCCTGTTTCACTTCCCTGTCACTTTATCAAACAACACTCTCCGACCTAAAGAGGCCTTGGTTTAGCTCACTGTGCCGTGCCAAAAACCTCTCCCCAAAACAAGAACCATGGTTCTAGCATGAGTATGGGAGAGGTTTTTGGCATGGCACAGTGAGCTAAAAGTGAACTCATTTTGTGGCCGTTTCGAACGAGCGGTCACCGGTTGATAGTCGTCTCAGGAAAGGTAACCTCAATAGTTTGTATGTTTTGCTGTTGGATATTTTAAGCAACTACAAGAAAAAAACAGGTAGACTATAAACCTTTTAAACAGGCTTTTAAAGTGCTAAATAACTGGAATTTCTAGACGTTCAAACATTAGTCGATTTCGTAAACCTTTTTACTTTCTCACTCACGAACAACACTCTCTGGCTACTTAGCAAAACCTTCCATACTATTGAGGGCACCATTCAAGAGACTGCTATAACCCCGTGATCGTAGACTGAATCCTTACCATCCACACAATTTTCACAATGCATTTAAAACTAGATTTCACACCGTCGTCTCCTAACTTGAGAGAAGACTGGAGTCTCTGAATAGAACCTTTTGTATGGACTGTCCTTTTGGTGTATCCTTGGTGTAAGATATTTATAAGTTTAGTGTTCAGACCTATTACGGATTAAAGCTGTATAATCCCTTAATCCCTCAATAGAGGATTTGGTGCTAGGTTATTTTCGTGCTGTCTTAAACCAATGATAAACCGTCTCTCAAGTTGTGAGACGACGGTTGTGTAAGCTAGTTTTGGCTATATCTTGCCTCGCGTCCCGTACGGAATAAACCGTATAGCTACAACGTAGTTTTAATTGGTTTGAGCATGCGCACTTGAGTTACGGGACGTCTAACCAGACATTGCCCTAGTTTTAAATGCATTAGTATACTTCGTAGACTTTATTCATAATTGGCGCATTTACTTCAAAAGAGGACCATGCTATCCAACTGAGCATGCTCAGAGCAATTAGTGCTCCGAAAACGAGGCTAACGATGTAGCCGAGACAAGAGTGATGTAGTTTTTTAATGTGGTGAACTTTGCACTATAAAATAGGCTTCATACTTCTGAGCTGTTCAATATTTGACCTTATTACCTTCGTGAAATAAACTTGAACGTATAAGCTATCTTTTCCACTAGTTTGAAATAAAATGTTTGCTGGTAACCGACATTTATATCTAGGAAAATGTAGAAGTTCAGTTCAATACATTGCAGTAAAATTACGAGATTGTATGTTTATCTTTAGACATAAAATCGCCAATTATGAATAACATCTATACTCTATACCCTGTTGAATAACATCTATACTCTATACCCTGTTTTACTTTCTTGTCACTATCGCACAACACCCTTTGGCTTTGAGGGCTCACTTTAGCTACTTCGCTGTGCCAGACGATGGCGGACATGAACACACAAAAACCTCTCCCATTCGACCTCATCAAACTCAGTGGATGGGATCGGTAAGTGAGAAGGGCTACAAAGTCGACTAGCTATGCATATGCGTAGTTGGTGAATACCCATAGTATACAGTTGAGACAAGTTAAACACTCTTAAGAAAAAGACTATTTTTCGCAATGTTTATTTTTTATATAATGTACATATACACTGAGCCAAAAAAGAAACTTATAAAAAAAGAAACGTATACAATTTTAACAGATCACCAAATAAAATTCTGTGCATGAAAATGTACCAAATTTGGATACAATATATATTACTGCAATGTATTGCTTCAAATGGCAGTCAATAACCAATTGTTTGCTTCAATGACACAAGAGAAATGTGCCCTGACCCTATGGTGATCTGATACAATTTTATAAGTTTCTTTTTTGGCTCAGTGTAGTATGAAAGCTATTTGAGTTAACATACAGCCGAACGGTATAATTGGAAAACTAAATAGCAGGTTAAATAGTATATTGCTATACAGTAGTAAGGTGCAGAAAATAACACACATAGAGTAAATAATTTCATAA
Source organism: Ophiura sarsii (assembly GCA_035610835.1). Taxonomy (NCBI): domain Eukaryota; kingdom Metazoa; phylum Echinodermata; class Ophiuroidea; order Amphilepidida; family Ophiuridae; genus Ophiura; species Ophiura sarsii. The sequence continues at coordinate 947,287 of CM069452.1, read as the reverse complement.
TAATATGATTATAATATTTATTGGCCCAAAAATTAAATCATCCCACAGCTTAACATAAAGTTTGTGGGAAACAGGAGCATGAAGCGCCAAGGTCTTATCATTCCAATTTCTCTGGTTTTTGGAAATGCTGAGCCACATTTAACCTTAATTAACCTTCACTAGCAGAGACATATTTGAGACGGCAAAATATACTTGTATCTTGCTACTGTAGTAAAGTACAGTTAACCGAAGCCCTATGACATTATATTATTATGTACCAAAAAAATGGACATTTTGAGTCTCTTGGTTTCAATGTATTTGATTATGACCCAAAATGTCAGTATTAAGTTAATCTGTCGTTAACCCTTCGTCCCATTGATCACATAACCTTGTACGCATATTTTATCTTGAATATTTGTGATCGAGTCCAAGTCCTCTGACATCGTCTGTATAATACTACTACAATAATACTCCAAATTATGAAGTTGCCGGTTTTTCTAACTATTTTCAATGTAGGGTCAGTTTTCATGAATACTGAAAATGCAATTGAAAAGGGCAAGTATATTTTATTGTTGAAAATACTGAAAGTTCAATGAATTTATTAATAGAAAATAGAATATGATATTTTGTTCCAATTCTTTTGGGTTATACATTTATAAACACAATTCAATACTCATTCATATAGAATCAAGTATTGAACATCAATATCTGAAAAGAACTTGCACATTTATTGATTGTTAGGAACCAATTCAAACCAACAATGAATAATTATATCAATTCAGAAGAACAGAAAATGACTGTATGTTGGCACACTGTTTATATTATAGTCAGTGTTTCTTTGATACAGGACAGTACTGTAAAAGTTGAATTTTTTTGCGATTTTCTAGCTAAAATCAGAAATCAGGAAAATAAAAATGAATATATTTGTTCGCAGGTCATGCAAGGAAGCTCACAATTGCAAAAATAAAAACAAACAACATTTTTCAAAATTTTCAAAGCGCGAAAAATTACAAACGCAAATCGCTTTTACAGTATTCATTATTCACTTGAATAGAAACAAACGTGAACACGTCCACTTAAAGAGGAACTACATTCACATATGGATGAGGTTGAAGATAAAACTAGTAAATGCTTGATATAACCACAGATGGTAGATATCTGTTTGTTAACATGGTTAAGGGCCATGTAAGGGGCGGACTGGGACCTGAAAGCGGCCGAGGCAAAATTATTAAAGCGGCCCTTTTTGACCATGTCAGCGTAGCGAGCGGGGGAGGATGGGGGAGAAGGGGTGGGGGTAGGACAAATTAGTCCAAAAAGGCCCCCAAAAAAATGCTTTACACAATGGGAAAGGGGGAGTTTTCAGAAAACTTTGTGAGCAACCGGCCCTGAGAGGCCCAGAACCATGCGGCCCATGTGGCGATCGCCACAACGCCACAGTGGCCAGTCCGCCCCTGGCCAGGTAGGAGGGTGGGGGAGAATGCAGAAGTTATTGAAAATAAAGGGTAATGTTGACAAGAAAAAGGCTAGTCTAGTATCCAATTAAAAAAATTCATACCTGAACTGAACATATCCACTTTGATACAAGATTCCCACCCAACCCACCCACCATATATCTATACTTTGTAATTTGAAATTTGGAGGTGATTGACAATTGGCCCATATTGCCGCATTCTTCTAAACGTATCATGATATCGCCCACGTATCACCTACAATAAAATGGTGTTTGCATCAAAGAAGAATAGGGGTTGTGGCACAGTCATTGAGACACCACCTGTCATCACAAAATGAGAGATAAGTCGGAAAATTTTATTTTCAGGTTTGTCCAGATTCAAAATGCTCAGAAAACAAGCTTTAAAACGACATGCAACGTGTATCATAATTGCTCAATGTTTTCCCGGTCAAAATTCCAATTGAAGTTGCAAAATTCCTTTGTTTTCTATTGATTTTTGGCATTTTTATTAGACAATAGCTCCTGATGCACACTGGCGACTTAACGATCATTTTGTAGTAACAGGTCTCAAATGCTGCGACTTTCACTAGATTTGCCCTGACGTCACCTCCCAACTTGAGCTAACACAGGGTTTAAACATCATACATTTTTAAAACAAATTTCAACATAACCAGTATGTTTTCAATACCTTATTTACAACATTTGCAGCTCAACTGCTTTCATATATCCAGAAATGTATATGTATTATGTAATTTATAACATCTCCTTAATCCATAATTTGATCAATTTGTGGTTTTTACTCATGAATACAAAACTGCTCACAGTCTTTGGTGTGTTATTTGTCCCTTAAAACTCCTATACTGTTTTCTTTGCAAAGAAATCATTATGTGAATGTAGATATCAATATCAGGCCTGTAAACAGGGGGGGGGGTCGTTTCCCCCAATCCCAAATTTAAATGCTCCAACCGAGCACTTTTTGACAACCCCCGACAAAATCCTGGTTATGGGCCTGGTAGATATGGATATACACAATCACACAACGATGAAATCAATCCAATTGCATAACTACTTGTAGGGTCTTCAATTCGGGGGGCATGTGGGGGGGGGGGGGCAGGCCTGAGCTGGAGGGGGGGGGGGGGCAATGACCAACTATTTTTGTTAATATACATAGAGTTTGTCATATTATTGGGGGTGAGATCTGAAAACCCTGACCAGTTGGTGGACCCTTTCGCTGGGGGATCAACCTCTTTTAACCTGTGACGAGATCAAACCCACACGGTCACTCTTAAGGTGTCTTTGCAACAGAGTGTACGGAACTCAATTTCTACGTAATTTGATGTCCTCACTCTACTGATGAACTGAGCTAGGAACTTAAGTCTTCAGCTTCATCAAGACACTTTCAACTTAAGAGTTGCAATATTTGGTGATAATTAAAAAATGAAATGTCAAAATATTAATGAATCAATCAATCACTAACATCCGGTATCAAGGGACAGATGAAATCTGAATGCCTGGTTCCCATGGAATATTTGGGGGCGCTTTTCTTATTCACGACTACTTTTTCGGGACTATGAGCACCTGGACCTGGTTTCCTTGTATTATCACCTGGCAGTTGATTCCTCCCCAGTAACGAATAACTAGGTTTTTGCTGCCTGAAAACGTTGGGGTTTACCACGCAGTGACTCCCTGGGCCGGGCGTCTTTGAGAGGTCGTCAAGGTAACTGCCGACTGTTGGTCGTCCGGTCATAGAGTAACTGGGATTACATTTTTTTGTGACATTTTTATTTCCAAGGGTGGTTGGTACGTTATATCTGTTTGCTGCTGGTATTTGATCAAGCTTGCGTAGTTTGGTACGTGCTCCCATTGAGTAGACTGGTGCATGCTTTTCACCTTGTGGATGACATTTTTCCGGGGAGTAAGCGTAAGGTGACGGTGTGCTGAAGGGTTCTATAAATGTAAACAAGATCAGAACAAGAATAAATTACAATCAGTTAGTACAATATATTGTGAAAAGTAGAACCTATAACTAATGGCCCAAAGGGTACCGTATTTCCCCCACCCTCTACCCACCAACATTTTCTACTCTGCTCTCCTCACCCTCCCACCCCCATATCAGCTGTATTTATCAGAAAGCTGATCCACCAATACCTTTATCATAATTCAGATTGGAGCTATCTTAAGTAGATAGCAAATGTTTAACAATCTGATATGAGCCATCTTCAGTAGATAGCAACTTTTTATCAGAAAGTTGATATAATTAACTTTGTGTTTTGAGCAGCAATTGTTTTGAGCAATTTGTTGAATGAAATTTTAACCCAATGTTTCCCTTCCGATACGATAATCGATAATACATTTACAATGTCAGCCGATATCCGATCTGATCCAATACAAATATTGCGGGGGATCAACACAATAGGTTATAATAATAGAGAAAACATGGACTACATAAATAAATGTTAGCTAATTAGTAAATAATGCAATAATGGAAACAATATTGTACTCAAAGGAACTGAAAAATGCATATTTAACAGACACATTTTGGCATAAAAAGCCATTGTTGTAGTTGACAATTTTCTACCGATCCGATATATGTCTGATATGTCTAATATCGGACCGATCCGATAACTTGTTGAGCCTTAGTCCGAATAAATAAATAAATTATTCATTCCATTTCAGGGATAAATTACAATAATTTGTTTTCAATTTTTGACCATCGCACTCCTTTTCTTTACGGTTAGTTTCAGCGATATAGGTTTGGAGAAAAGTGTCTGAATCCAGTTTGATGAATTTCTATTTCGTTATATACTCGAGCCTTATGGCAAATTCAAACAAAGGCTCCTATTTCATCAAATGACTTCATACAAATATTCACAGTGGAACATTTTGTCCAGTTTCCAACATCTTGTGAAATAGGCGACAAAAAAAACCTGTTCTGCCCCATTTTCTTTTTTTATTTGAGAATTAGTTGTTTGTTTTGGGTTGTTCTTTATATTTTTTGGTGGGTGGGGGATTTGAACCAGTGGCGTAGCTAGGATTTTGTTCAGGGGGTCAAGATTTTTAAAATTTTCGTAAAAGGTTGCCTTAAATTTTTCCTCAGTCGTCACCTCGTGAATTTCAGGATCAGGGGGGTGGTGAGGTCAAAAATAAAATTGCACGGTCACAAAATTTCGCACGGTCAAAAAAGTTGCACGGTCAAAAAAGCACCCCAGTCAACATATAATGGTCAATTCTCAGGGTATTAATCAATTTTTTCGATAAAATGTTCCTTTATTTATAAAAAACAGGAGAAACATTGTCATTTTTAAATGGTTATAACGCATATAAGCACTACATCCGGAGAGTGGGGCTGGGGCACAACAAATTCTGTCGGGGGGGGGGGGGAAACTCCCCCCCCCCCTGAGCTATGCCACTGATTTGAACACTTTGAAAACCTTTTGACATTTTAATGTGTGAAACCTTTTTGACATTTTCTTAAATGTCTGAAAACTTTTTGACATTTTCTTAAATGTTTGAAAACTTTTTGACATTTTTTTAAATGTTTGAAAACATTTGTTGACATATTTTTAAATGAAATGTTCCAAACTTGTTGACAATGTTTGGAAAATTTTTGACATTTTTTTATACATGTTTTAAAATTCTGTAATTGACCAAATAATTCACGATTAAAAAACAAACAAAAACGCCTGACCGACCTACCCTATCTGAGAGGTCTGTTCTCCTGTGGGTGGGTTTTTAGTCACCTAATACAAATTACCGAGTAATTCTGTTAAACCCTTCACAGAGGTATTCATAGTGCATGATTTTTAAGAACGACGCATACTACCAATGTTGGTGTGTAGGGTATAACAGAATTATGCCTAAATTACACTTACTGAGATCTTTTGGTCTTCCCAGGATAGAGTAAGATGGTGTTCCATCTTTACCATGTCTTGTATAGTTCTTCTCAATATTGTAACCTGGTCCAATTCCAATGGTCTTCTTAAAAACTGTAAATAAAATGTAAGACAAATATATTATTTAAACAGTGACAGATGAGCAACATAAGGGCACCATCTACAAAGCCAATTAAAGCTATTTAGTGATCTTTTCAGAGAGCACCACTTTTTAGTGCCCCCCCCCCCCCCCCCCCCCCCCCCTCCGGATCTTGCAAGGTACAATCATCACATACATTACTTCAAAATCAAATCTTGAAATAAAACAGTTATAAAAAAGGGAGGCAAACAGTTGGATTTTCAGACTTTTAAGTTCATTTGAGTTAATCTTGACATTAAAGGTCAACCTTTTCGATTTTGAAGAATAAAATTGGGTGGGGCTTGAGGTGACATGGTCAGGTACTACATGAATACTTACTTGAGTTTGGTAATTGAAGGCCAAATGAGAATGCCGGTTCTACTTTCATCCTTTGGTCATGATTAGTGGCTCCAATGGTTGATGGTAGAGCATAGCTTCCTGGACCAGGTCCTAGAAGTAGAACAAAATAAGATAGGAATATATATCATTAGAGACATTTTGGCAAAAGGAAAATTCACAAGAACAAAATACACTAGCTAGGGTTGAAATGAAAGATGACATTTCGTTTGAAAAATAAATATGATAAAATTACTGAGGCACTAACAATACAATACATACATCATTATCTGGCTTTGGGTATGAATGATTGTTCCTAAATTTGTTGAAAAGGGGGGGTGTCGTTCATATCATGCCCGGGGGGGCCAGTCAAATATAATGTTGTACACATGCGTGACAAAAAAAACGCGTAAAAAGGGGTGTTTTTCAATGTTGGACGCGTCACGCGTTAAGGGTATCAAAAACGCTGAATTTCAAGAAAAAGGGTGGCTTAAAATCCCGGCTTAAAATACAGGTCGAACGTGTTTAGGGTAACTTATTTTGTTCCCTGTTAAATAGACAAAACTTGTTTAGGGGTCATATTCTGGCAAGAACTTGTTTAGGGGTCAAAATTTGCAAGGAAGCGCGCTAAAAACTTGTTTAGGGGGCAATTTTGCTTGCAGGGTAAAACTTGTTTAGGGGGTGTCTGGAAAAAATTTGGTCACGCATGTGTACACCATTATGTTTGACTGGCCCCCCCCCCCCCCCCCCCCCGGATATCATGTCCGTAGACATTGATTTGGAAGCTATTCACGAAAAAGAAATAAACTTATAAAGGGTAGGGTAACCCAAAGCTAACCACTTCATTATTAAATTAAAGTAATGTAAGGACAGGGAAAATGCTCAAAAGCGCAAAAGCACCTTTTACCCAAAATAGCACTTTTTGCTAAAAAAAACCACTTTTTCATCACACAGCATTTTTTTTCTTCAAAATTGTCTAAATATTTAACAAATAATGTCCATCTACCTAAAAATCAACAAGTTACATAACTGTAGAAGTGTTTATTCTACACTTAGTTTAGTTTGAATGTAGTTTTGAATGAAAAATGATGGTTTTGACAACGAAAAAAGAAATACATCAACATGGAAAATAATCGCTTTTGGATTTATTTTTAACGCATATGGCATAATTTTGGTGAATAAAAGCACCTTTTACTAAAAGAAAAGCACCTTTCACCTAAAAAGCACCTTTTGCTCCAAAACCAAGCAGCACTTTCAGTGCTTTTAAAAAGCGCAAAATCCCTGTCCCTAAAGTAATGCAATTATTTTTCAAGTTAAAAGTATGAGTATTGTGTCAAATAGGCCTATATCAAATTATCCTTGGAATAAGAAAAAAAGGGTAATTTGAAACAAATGTGTCCTCGCCTTTGCACAAAAGGGGTGTTTTTTCAGACAAAATGTCCTTGTTTTTGTAAAAAACAAGGGATCAAATTGGCAAAATTGTCCTTGAACAATCATGTGCTGCTCCCTTCCCTTTAAAAATGAAGAGGGCAACTTAAAATGCTGGTTTTAATAAAGGTACATTAAGTGGTGTTGACATTTTTTATTCATTTTTTATTTACTTCAGAATTCAAGATGAACATTAAAAATTGCCATTATTGTTGTTTTTACTAACAAAAATACAGCAAAACTTGAATAAAACAATACCATCGCTATTTATTGAAAAAAGCCCTCTATGCAAATATTGTTCGCGATATTTATCACGCGTGCTGCAGGGGGATACTGTCTGACGTAATATGCTGATCTAGCGGAGATCAGCATTTTTGAATCGACGTTTTGATGTACATGTACAAAGAGGGCTGATTTTTCTTAATCCTTATAGGTGTAAGTTTAAACATGTAATAATACAATTTTGTACAAATATACAAATCCCAGTTTTTATCATATATTTTTGTAATTGAGGGCGCTGCCTCCACCACATCTCTTAATGCCCCTTTAACTTAATTGACAATAGACAAAAGTGCCATTTGCATATATATTTCAAATGTTACTACGCAAATTATTAAAGTTTTATAATTGACTTAGTTACTAAAAACAGTTTCAATTGTTCTTGCTAGGTGTGTAAGAAATGTTAAAAATGGTTGCATGTTTTTATCAGTAATGAACAAAAAGCTAATAGAATCAATTTTGATCTTATCCAAATAAACACCTGTGTGTTTAATTATGTCACCTTTTGATCACATTGATAATGATATGTCTAGTTGATTAACTGTATAATGAAAATGTTTGAGCTACATTTATTTTCGCACTAAAATCAGCAAACCCGCAAATAAAAACACACAATTATTTTTTGTACATGTATATAGGTCTATGTTAGGAAGCTCAAAATCGCGAAAATAAAAACAAGCAAAATTGCAAAATGTGTGAAGCGCGAAAATGTACACTTTTACAGTATCAAACTAGTGAAGATGTTATACATGTACATAAATGTATGTGTGATGTAGACTCATATGTGGGCTATTTGATATTCCGAGGCCAAGACGCCTATAGAAGATATAGTATCATAGCAATTGTAGACAGTTGGTTTTCTTTTATGGATGAATTAAGATAACAAAGACGATGAAGGCCCGCTTATAAAATTATATCAAACTTCATACTGTGCATAACATCAACACTTCTTTATAGGATGTTTTGGCCAAACAAAGGCTAACACTTTTAACAGTGGAAAATTATTAGAATAGAACTTAGAAGGCACCATTATTGACAATTGCTATCAAAACACCAGCCATGATATACGCCTTCCTGGCTACTGTTGGTGTTATTATTCATTTGGTCACCCTTTTCCTTTTAAAGGATTTTTTTAAATTATTTAATGGTTCTGAAGGTTGGTACCAAAACTCTGCATTCTATTTCTATACATTCCTGCATTCCCCTTGTGATTTGTGAGAACTAATTATAAAATAGGAAAATGATTAGAAAAGAAGGTAATATTGACAATTGCTATCAAAACATATGATATACGCCTTCCAGACTACCGTTATTATTTATTTGGTCACCCTTTTCCTTTTTAAATGATTTTTTTTATATTATTTAATGGTTCTGAGGGCTGGTACCATAACTCTGCATTCTATTTCTATACTTTCCTGCATTCCCCTTTTGATTTGTAAGAACCAATTCTAAAAATGTGACGCGATCAAGAGGAATGAGTCGGATGTTGGGGATATGAGATATTGAGATATGGCCAATTCAAAATGGCGGCTTACATAAAGTTTTGATGGAAATTCATGTATACAATTTGACATAACTTTGGAACAAAACGTTGTATCGTTTCTGAAAGCTGTAAGTGTCTTCTTTAAAACTGTATTAAAAACTCATTTTCGACCAGGGTCGACATCCGACTCATTCCTCTTGATCTCACAAATAGTATAAATATAAAACTTAAGAACTAAGCTGAATGCAAACTGCTTATCAAAATGAAATGATAACTCCTTGGTTAAATCAAGGAGTTATGATAACTCCTCGGTTAAATTAAATACTTTTTCTTTTTCAATTCACTGTTATGATATAAATGTTGATAATGAATCAGTATATTTCAAAATATTGGACTGGATAAGTTCATACGATCATGGACTTTATTAGATAAGTCCATGATACGATTAGCTGAAATCAAAATATTCATAACCAAGGAGTTATTATACAGTACACTACTCATTTGATTACAATTGTCATTTGATTAGATATATGAAACCAAATGAGTTCCATCTGATTAATAAATAATACTATCAGATTTGAGGCTAAATTGTATTTCAGTGATATTCTATCTAGTATGATGCATGGTGTCAAATCAAAAGTCAAAGTGTTTAAATTTGAAACACTATCCTCTCTATAGCTTCTTCACCTTTAACAATCATACAATGTTGTTTACAAGGTGTAAACAACATGGTGGTTGCATACAAAAGATTGACTGAAGTTTTAGCTTACCCCTCTGTCTCGCTGCGATCTGAATCGGTGGTTTTTCTGAACCGTTGGTCATGGTAAATGATTGGTGATGGCTTTAGGTTTAACTAGAATTCAAATACAAAACGAATAATGTACATGAAATCGTAATATTATCTGAATTTAATGAGCAATAACCCGCGAAATACACCGTTGTCACGTCTATCCGTACGTAATGGCGAATTGGATACTTATCCCAGTCCACCTCTGACACACCAGCCCTCCAATCAAGCTTCCCTAACAACGCCCGGTAGGCAAGGAGATTTATCGATTGGGGTTGTGAAGGACGCCCAAACGATGAAAGAGAAAAGTTTATAAGTGGACCAACGTGAAGGATAGCATTGCGGGCCTTAGCTCCATCAAAACAACTTAATGTGCTCAATAAACACTCAATAAATAGTTGGAAAACAAAGAATTAACAAAACGAATATGATCGTGCTAAACGTGCGAGGGCAAGAAGTTCAATTAGTTCACTAAACATGTACCCTTTTTGGTATGCCTACAATAAGAACTAGTCACAGCTTCTGACTTTGTGTATAGACAGACTACAAACTGTAACTGTAACACAAATATTATAATGTCTCTAAGAAAAAATTAAAACGCTGCGGTGACACTGTTTCTTATACTTAATAATATAGTGCAACATAAATAATATTATTGGGTTCTCACCTGCCCTGTTGGTTAAAGGTTAGGTTAGGTTTATATGATTTAGTTGCGTTTACTTCAAAATGCCATGTTGGACCAGTTTCACCGTTTTTACATTAAAAAGTTGTAGTAATTGAATAAATTGGCTTGTATCAGCATCATCAAAATAATAATTATAGCGACAAGGTACAACCACTTTAGATATTAAGAGCGCTCAAGGCACGAACACAAAATACAATATAAATATAAAAAACACCTATAAACAACATCAATAAAAATGCACATCTTAGATAAAGAATGGACAATTGTATGAAAAAACCCCTAAATGTCTAAGACATCAGATGTGTTTTCAACAGATTTTTGAAAGAGTGTTACATTTGTTTGTAGTTTTTATATTGATTATGTTGATAGTAGTAAAATGGGGTAAGTGGGACACTTAAGTGCAATGGACTCTACCGATGGAAGATAGGGTGGCCACGGGCCCGAGATAGATTTTCTTTATACTTTCATATTTGATAGACCTTAACCCGAAACTAACATATCTGGAAATATTTTTGAAAAATAATCCTTGTTACCATGGCAATAGCCAAAATGGCATTTTCGGACGATTATTGCCATTTTGGCATTTTTAATCTTTCAAATTTTCATATTTTGAAGCCTGCGTAACTATTGCGCTCAATGGTCATGATTTTTTTTCATTACAAGCTATGGGTAGAGAGATACTTAAATGCTTCATTGAATGTATCCAAAAAATTGCCAGGTGTCACGGAGGGTTATACCATTTATTTGAAATAGGGGTGATTTTTAACTTTTTCAAAGTATGCAAATATACCAATTCTGCATAGCTTACAACCCATAAGGTAACGCTCCGATTTCAACGTGGACCATGTCATGATGAGATGAGACATTAGTCTTATCAAAAATGTTAATTTGAGTTTGGGGAAAATACTTCCTGTATATGCAGTGTTGCCAGACATTTTCACCAAAAATCACATTTTGTTCAAAATCAAACCCACTTTTTATTCTATTTAATGATATGAGACTGGAACTTATTATTCACAGCTAAGTTTTAACAATGGGATGTATGTGTTAGACCACTAGAAACTCAAATCTAGTATTTTGTGCTTTGTTAACATACTTTAAAACCAAAATGGCCGCCAAATGAATGGTCAAAAGTGGTCGAAATTCCATACAATAGCATAATATCAACCGAAATGTATGATAAAAATATAATTTTAATGATGGGATGTATGTGTTAGACCACTAGTAACTCATATCCATTATTTGTACTCTGTTAATAAAGTTCAAAATCCAAAATGGCTGCCAAAATAGCCCCCAAAATAGTTCCTAAAGTGGCTGCAAAATTGTCAAATTCCATAAAATGGGATAATATCAACCTAAATGTATGATGAAAATATAGTTTTAATGATGGGATGTATGTATTAGACCACTAGTAACCCATATCTAGTAGTTTTGCTTTGTTAACACACTTAGAAATCCAAAATGGCCCCCAATATGGGTCCCAAAATGGCTGAACAAATTGTCGAAATTCCATAAAATGGTATAATATATCAACCAAAATGTATGATGAAAGTATGAAAGTATAGTTTTAAAATATAAGGATGGTATGTATTAGACCACTAGTAACTCATATTCAGTATATTTGCATTGTAATAACATACTTTAAATCCAAGATGGCCACCAATATAGTCGCTATAAATGTACAAATAGTGTACAATAATCCACACAAAAAAATTGCAAGAGTGTATATTACATCACATTCACCAAATAGTATGTTCGAAACTGCTAAGCTTTTGCTTTTAGATATAAGGCCCACCTCTATGACAATTTTGACTCTGTATCACTTTCCAAAATGGCTTCATAAGTGGTTAAGTTGATGATAAATGACCTAAAACAATTGTTTTGTATTGTAAATGACCATATTATATATGTAATAATACCAATACCCCCAAATCTAATAAGACAGCATTCAATACATGTCTATGATAAAGCCTAGGGGCTGTAGATCTAGTTTGAGTATTTTAAAATATATAAGATGGCTGCAAAAGGTTAAAATAACTGAAAAACAGTATTAGTCTTATTGTTAGTATTACATTAGATATGAACAAAAGATTATATTTATGGATTTTAATCCACCCAGTAAACGTATCTGTATGTAACAAGGTATGATTGTATCCATATCTTGATCAATTGGTGGCCACCTGTGGTAATTATTTGACCATTTGGAGGTCATTTTATTGACCATTAGGGGTAAGTTTAATAAAATGGTCATTATAATGCCCATCTTAATAACATCACATTGTCAAAATGGAGTCTATACCATTTAAGTATACCTTGTCACATATACAAATACGTTTACTGGATGGATTAAAAGCTGTAGATATAATCATTTGGTCATATCTAATGTAACACTAACAATAAACTAATACTATTTTTCAGTTATTTTAACCTTTTGCAGCCATCTTGGATGGATATTTTAAACTACTCAAAGCTGTATAGATCTACAGCCCCTGGGCTTTATCATAGATATAGTGAATACTGCCCCATTACATTTGGTATTGGTATTACATTGTGTTAGGTCATTTAACATCAACTTATCCATTCTGGCAACAATTTTGGAAAGTGATACTGAATCAAAATTGTCAGAGGTGGGCCTTATTTCTAAAAGCAATAGCTTAGCAGTTTAGAATAATACTATTTGGTGAATTTGATGTAATATACACTCTTACAATATCTATTTTGGATTATCATACACTCATGTAGACTATTTTTTACATTTACAGCGGCCATTTTAGTGGCCATCTTAGTTTTAAATTATGTTATTACAATGCAAATATACTGGATATGAGTTACTAGTGGTCTAATACATTATACATCCCAATATTAAAACTATACTTTCATCATACATTTTGGTTGATATTATCCCATTTTATGGAATTTGAACAACTTGTTCAGTCATTGGGACCCATTTTGGGGGCTATTTTGGATTTCTAAGTATGTTAACAAAACACAAATACTAGATATGAGTTACTAGTGGTTTATTACATACATCCCATCATTAAAACTATATTTTCATCATACATTTCGGTTGATATTATGCTATTTTATGGAATTTTGACCACTTTTGACCAGTTTTGGTCATTAATTTGATTTAATTTGGCGGCCATTTTGGTTTTAAAGTATGTTAACAAAGCAAAATACTAGATATGAGTCTCTAGTGGTCTAACTCATACATCCCAATGTTAAAACTATACTCTGATCATACATGTTGGTTTAAATATGCCAATATATAGAATTTTGGCGGCCATGTTGGCGGCCATCTAGGAAATAGGTGTGTTAACAAAGCAAAAGTTCTGGATATGAGTATCTAGTGGTCTAAAACATACATCCCACTATTAAAACTACACTTTCACCATACAATTTGATTGTTTATGTCATTTTATAAGATTTGACCAGTTGTGGCGGCCATTTTGGACGCCATCTTGCATAACCCCTTAGCATTATGAAAATATTGTTGGTAACATCCTGATTATGTCTTAGGATCATGATAGGAAGTTTAAAAAGTTGGTTTGGGGGAGGCCTGGGGGTGCACACTAACCCTTTGTAGATACCCGACTAATATCTAAGACTAATCCCTCAGATCATATTCAAGTTGGTAAAGACAGCCCGTAGCCAAGGTGTATGGCAAGTCAAACGTGTCATAATAATGTAATTATTTGTATTTAGTTGTATTTGTAGTCTTTACATTTTTTTTTTAATACTACTGTTGTTTACCTTTTCCTAATGTTGCATGATTTTTCATTTCCGTAGTATTTAACTTACGGTAAGATTTATATTGATTTTTTTTAGTAAATAGGTAAAAGACTGGCAACACTGTTTTGCTTTCCACAAACACATATAAACATTTTGGGGTGAACATCAATTGATTTACAATTAATATGTGATTACAATGAGTACACATGACAACATATTTGGGGTTATAAGGGCTTTTCACGTTGAAAACGTAATCTGTAATCATATTACTTTCTATGGCAACACCCGTTAAGTTAATGACTGGCAACACTGACCATTTAAAATGATCACATTTATTATAATATCAAATTTTCTTCTAATTAACATCTCGCTGTGAATTTAAGGTTCCGGTTTCATATCATAAAACACAGCGAAACATGCGTTAGCTTTTGAAGGAATTGTGAAATTTTGTGAAAATATCTGGCAACACTGCATATTCAGGAAGTATTTTCCCCAAACTCAAATTAACATTGTTCATAAGACTAATGTCTCATCTCAACATGACATGGTCCACGTTGAAATCGGAGCGTTACCATGTGTGTTGTAAGCTATGCAGATTTGGTATATTTGTATACTTTGAAAAAGTTGAAAAACACCCCTATTTAAAATAAATGGTATGACCCATCATGATATCCCATATTTATGTATATGCACTCACTGAAGCATCTACATATTCACCTATTTAGCTTATATAAAGAAAATATTTCATATACTTTTTGTCTATTAGAAATAGATGCTTACAAATTTGATAATTTGTGAGGTTAAAAAGGCAAAAATGGGGAAAATACCCCTAAAATGGTATTTTGGCCGTTGCCATGGAAACGAGAATTATTTTTCAAAATTAATTCCACATTTGTTAGTTTTAACTAAAGGGTCATCAAATATGAAAGTATAAAGAAATTCCATTCCGGGGCCGTGGCCAACATTTAAAAAAAATCCTCCATTTTTACAGTCCATTGCACTTAAGCTTTAATCAGCTCAAAACAAAGATAGTATATAAATTTCAGAGAACTCTTGGGTTTTGATTTAATCTATGGCTCATGATGAAGCTTTTAAACTGTGTCGTGATCAAATACCGTACCCATATTAATTTTAAAATGTGTTAATTGGAAGTGTCCCACTTTAATACCCCATTTTATACCCAACCGGGGGTAACTGGGACAGTGTTTGGAATAGGAATAGGAGTTCTCAAGTAACCCATTTTCATAGCTATTCACATTGAATGAACGGAGCACCGAAATATTGCATTTAACATAATATTCTGTAAAAAAATGATAGAAAATTGTTGTTTTCGTGTTTTTCCAATAGTACGCTCAAATTTCACGATTTTTTCTTGTTTTTAACAGTTTAACGCTAATTAAGGCACAAAGGTGTTTTTTAGGGGCACAATGAAATATTTGCCATGAAATAGTTGTTTGTAGTATATAATTTGATATTTAAACCTACGTGTATTAACAACATAATTTATGTTTAAAATGTTACAAATTTGTTAAAAAAAAAAAAATCCCAAACCCGGGCCTAATTACTTAGGTCCCACTTACCCCAAACGAAATCCAGTTGGGGTAAGTGGGACCTAAGTAATTAATTAGCTCATTTACATATCAATTTGCAATTTTTTTTTCATTACATTTTTGCGATTTACTTTCATTAGTTACATTTATTTTATCGTAGATAACAAACATATTTTCAATCTTTTATGTTGCTCCCAGAAAACAAATCAAAGATTAAGCAACTGGTGCCCTTATATTAGTATTATTCAATGAACTTTGACACCCACGTTATGGTTGGTTTCAACCTTCACCATTTTCTGATCCGCCAATGCGTGGTAAACCCAGTTTTGGTATGAAATGAAGCCAAAACGTATGGCGTTGGGGTAAGTGGGACACTCCGTGGTATGTTGCCAGATTTTGTTCTTGATTGAGGCCAAAATATTGCCAGTGTCCCACTTACCCCACTGTCCCACTTACCCCATTTTATACCCTTACATGTAGGAAGTTCATTCCAGAGCGTATTAATTTACTGATGAGAAAACATAAAACAATGAAATAAAGAATGTTTTAATGTTATAAAATTGTATTTTTGTTGAACAACACGTACAAATTGTTAGACCTAGTAAATTGTTTTGAAAGTCCAATCCAAACACACCGGTGTTAAATTTTGTGTTATTTTAACACCATTTGGTGTTATTTCCAACACTACTAATACTATTGTTGTTTTAACACTGGTAGGTGTTGAAATAACACTGGTAGGTGTTAAAATAACAATGATGGGATTGGACCTTCAAATGGTGTTACTTTTTGCAGTGTAGCATGTTTGAATGGACTAGAAAAGATCTTCTTACTATGAATATTTACATTTTGTAATAAACTTCGATTTAGTTCAGAGACAGAAAAAACGAGAGACCCTAATAAAAGCCCAACATTACTTACTAACTTTTATCAGAAAACTTATAATCGTTGGCAATCTCCCTTCCCCCTCCC